>CAKZFK010000086.1:0-49375 GCA_936440205.1 Lepidonotus clava | reverse complement strand
TGAACGGCCTTATGAGAGTGCTATTGGTTTATTGATTGTATTGGCAGGAGGAATCAGCTATTTGTTTAATAAGCAGACTATTGCTAAAGCATAACTACAAAAATTCTCAATAGACCTTAAAAAAATCATACATTAAGAACTAGCCTTAATTCAACTTTCATAGTTCATAATGACTCATGCCCACTTCTGACTCCAGACTTCTAACTCTTCAAATAAACAACTCATTACATAATTCCTACAGTTCATGTCATTTCATTTCTTATCACCCTAAGTATAGTACATCTTTGTAAGGTAAATCATTAGAAATTTCTTAAATGCAACAAATGGAAACCTTAGATCATAGAAAATGGACAGTATTTTGGCTCGTATTTTTAAGCTTACTTTTTTTAATTCCTTTGAAAAATTTTGGACAAACTTCTACTTCGAAAGTTAAAAACAGGTTTTTCAACAATGGAAAAATTACGATTGAACACAAAAAATTTGGCGTTGGATTAAAAATAGAATATGAAGGCCAAATCTATTTGTCTGACGATGATAAAGATATTGCCTCAATTTCAAAAGGAGGCTACATTCATATTACCAAATCAGGCTTTGGAAGTAAAAGAAAAATTAAGATTGAGACAGACCGAAAAGGCACTTTAGTTAAAGAATACTATGTCGGAAGATCAAAGAAAAACTTCTATCCTGAAGGCAAAGAATTCCTCGAAGAGATCTTACCCGAAATATTAAATACAACGACTATTGGTGCTGAATCCCGAGTCAATCGATTTTATAATGAAGGTGGTGTTCCTCTGGTTTTAAGAAAGGTGGAAGACCTTGAAAGCGACCATGTAAGAGTAGCCTATTTCCAAGTCCTATTAGATAAGGAAATTCAAAACGATGAATACAGTAAAATTGTAAAATCTGCAGGTGAGACAATCAGTTCAGATCATTATTTATCAGAAATCTTGATGCATAATCATATGGCATGCTTTTCTGATGACTCCATAGTAAGTGCTTTTATTGAAGCCTGCGAGTCCATAGAATCAGATCATTATATAACTGAGGTTCTCAAAAAGGTCATTCATAATAGTGATGTTAGTGATGAACAAGTCTCCAAAATAATAGGAGTAAGTGAAAACATAAATTCTGATCACTATGTATCTGTGGTACTTCTAGACATGTTAGATGAACGTGAAATGAATGCGTCGAATATTTCGCACATTGTTCAACTTACAGATGATATTGACTCCGATCATTACAAATCAGAAGTACTCAAAGAAGTCATGAGTCATAAAAATTTATCAAATGAAACCGTTAAATACATCAACGAAACGATTAAAGACATCGGCTCTGATCACTATATGACTGAGATTATTCTTCATATGTCTTCTAAAAACTTAGATGATGGCAGTCTGGCTTCTTTAATTGAAATGTTGGGTGAGAACTTAAACTCAGATCACTATTTAACAACCTCACTTAATGATGTAATGGATAATACAAATTTCAAGAATCTCAGTTTTGATGCTACCTTGAATGCAATGGAAAATATAAACTCCGACCATAATTATCTCACAGTTTGGACTGAATTAGCAGAACGACGAAACCTAAGTGAAGATCAAGTATTAGAATTATTAGAAGTTACAGATAATATTAATTCAGATTCATATTTGACTAAGGCTCTAATTGAAATATCTGACATCGTGAATGATATGGGTGGTAAAATCAAAACTGCATATAAAAAAGCAGCTGATGGAATCAATTCAGATTCGTACTATGGCAAAGCAATCAAAGCCTTAGATTTTTAGACAAATCATTTAAGGCGTAAAAAGGAACCCTAACCAGGTTCCTTTTTTTTCAGTTTTAGAAAAATCAATATTAAGTCTTTACATTGAAGGATGTCTCATTCAATGTACAGTTCATTTCCTATTATGAAAAACCATCTGCTAATTAATATTTTAGGAGCGATTGGAGGTTTATTCCTTTATTTTTATGTCGCGGTAGAACCGAGTATCTTATCATTCAATTGTGCTTTAGCCATAATTTGTGGCATTGGTCTAGGGTATATCATCTCCTACTCTAGCCATATACTCAATCGTATATTCCCATGGCAGCAAAATGATAGTATTCGTTTACTCAGTGGCATTGTAATCTACAGTATCGCATCCATACTCGTAGGACAAATTTTTCTAAAACTTTATGGATTATTTGCAAATCACGAATCTGATTTATTAGATAAGCAGATCTCATTGAAAATAGGTATTATCTTATTGATATTATTCATAATCTTTAGTGTTATAGAATATACATTTTCATCATATCAAAAATATACAAAAGGCACTGTAGATGAAATTCAGATGGAAAGAAAACAGATTGATTTGCAACTTCAAGCGCTGAAAGCACAGTTAAATCCCCATTTTCTTTTTAATAATTTAAATACCATTTCTTCAGTTCTCGACCAAGATCGAGATCAAGCTGAAATCCTGATAAGAAAACTGGCTAAGTCTTATCAATACACCCTGAACAATTCCAATAAACAATGGATCACCGTAGATGAAGAACTCGATTTTGTGAAATCCTATTATTATTTACTGCAGACAAGATTTGGCAAATTACTTGAGATGAACATCAATATTTCACCTCAAATATTAAAAACAAAAGTGCCACCTTTAAGTATTCAAATGCTCATTGAAAATGCTGTGAAACACAATACATTGCAAGCAAGTGATCCCCTATTAATTTCTATAAAAAATGAGAGCCAATGGATTATCGTGCAAAACAATAAGACTGAAAAACCAAGTCAAATCTCATCATTTCATATAGGGCTTTCAAACATTAGAGAGCGGTATAAAATCTTAGTGAATAAAAACATATCTGTATTAGATGAAAATGAATTTATCGTAAAACTCCCTGTCGTCTCGTGAAAAAATTATTCATTCATCAGCCAGTATTCAGACTCTTAAGTCCTTTATTTACAGGATTAGTAAGCTATATATTTATACTGTTAGTTAATAATGAATTAGGACAGCTACAGAGTGAATTTATCAACATTGAATTATTTATCTGCGTTGGGTTATCCTATGTTATTCAAGAATTTTCAAGGTGGATGTTATCAGTGTATGCTTTTAAGCAGAATAAAGAAAAGCTCTTCTATCTATATCTACTTCCCTTATTATGCACAATGGTTTGCAATATTGCTATAGTAAGTTTAGTCATCAGGTTTTATTACATTTCGCAATTAGGCTACGAGCCTAATTTTGCAGAACTCAGTATATTCAATACCATATTTATTATGGTCAGTGTGATTTATTTTTTATTATACTTAAGTCATCATTTCATGCAACTGAGTTATCAAAAAATGCTCTCTAAGGAATTACTCAATAAGAATGAAATTCACAATCAATTTATAGAATATCAACAAGGCATCCATCCTGAATTATTGTTCGATAGTTTAGAGTCAATGATTTCACTCAGCAAGGAACCCAATTCGAAAGCTGATGATCTTATTTCTCTTTTAGCAAATGTATATCGATATATACTATCCAATACCATAGATGAGTGCATTACACTCCAACAAGAACTTGATGTACTTGATGAGTTTATCCAATTATTTCAATTTTTGCCTTATCGAAAAATACAGTTGGTGAAAAACATTGAGTCAAATGACCTCATCCTAAAAGGAAGTTTATTATTTCTTCTAGAAAAAGTAATTCGTTGTACGATTTCTTCAGAAAATGTAAATCTCAAAATTGATATTCGTACGAGTGAAAAATATATTTCACTTATATATCTTCCAAATGATAAGTTAGATATTACAGTAGATATGGAGTATATTGAAAAATTAGTAAAATCATATCAGGTCTATTCCGACACACCAATCCGTATTGAAACCCAGGAAAAAAATAGAATAATTTCTATTCCATTATTACAACTACAAACTACCATTTCATGAAAGTAATAATTATAGAAGACGAAATACCTGCAGCGCAAAAGCTCAGTAAATATATTGGGCAATACAATAAAGAAATCACAATCATTGGCATTTCACAGTCGATAGCATCAGCTGTACTTTTACTGCAAGAGCACTTAGCCCAAGTAGATTTGATATTTATGGATATACAATTGACTGACGGCTTAAGTTTCGAAATATTTGAACACATTCACATTAAAAAACCTGTGATTTTCACTACAGCTTTTGATGAATATGCCATAGATGCTTTTAGAGTCAATAGTGTAGATTATTTATTAAAACCCATTTCATTTACGGCTTTGTCTCAAGCTTTAAAAAAATATGAAAATTTACATCAGCCTAATGCTAAAAACATTCAGCAGGCGCTCCATTCCATTTCTAACAAATCCTTTAAGGATCGCTTCTTAGTCAAAATGGGCAATCGCATACATACGATTCCTACTGACGAAATCAGTTATTTTTTTGCTGAAGGACGTACTGTATTTTTAATTACTCGTGATAATAAAAAATATTTTATAGATTTTACCTTAGAGCAATTGTCTGACCTGATTAATCCCAAACAATTCTATAGAATTAATCGATCAAATATCTTATCTATGAAGTCGATTCATGAAATTTTAGTTTATTCAAATAGTAGATTAAAGGTCTCTACCCTACCTGCTTGTGACAAAGAACTTATAGTGAGCCGAGAAAAAGTACAAGAATTTAAAATATGGTTGGATGGTTGATATAACCACCAAGATATACAAGGCACAAAAATTATAGTTTTTATAAAAAATATTTTCCCTATGGGTCAATAATACTTTCTTGCCTTCTTCGAATTCGGTGGTTATGCCTTATGTGATTTTGTGGCATTCATAAACTGAGTAAGCGACACAAGGACAAAGTGAAGTTTTTCTCGAATCGAATATTCGTCCACCAACTGACAATCAATTTTCGTTTTAAGATTTCTACGGCCACTTCTTTCTTCAAGCTAGGTGGCGCAGCCTCATCTACAAAATGAAATCTACGTTCACCTGTCTGCGCAATAATCGTCTCCATACGATCCACGATTTCTCCTGCTTTCACGGGTTCGTATAATCTAATATAATCTAATGAAACATCACAATAGGTACACTTCCCCAATAGCAACCATGGGCCATGGTCAATTTATTCCATCGCCCATCGCTCCAAAGACTGTGCATGGGATTGGCAATTTCTAGGATTGAAATATACGGCGTATTAAGCAGCGTGAATGGTGTGGCGTAAGAAGCAGAATATCCTTCACAGTCTATAATTGATTGTCGTGAGAATGGTCATTCTATTTTCTCCTTTTATTCTTTCTTGCTTTTTTCTCTTTTTCGAATGATTCTATATCATCCATTAAGGCTTGTATATTATTAGTCCGATCATGCGCTATATTTAAAGTGTCTGCATACGAACCTCTATCAATTTCTAATTCCTTAATTTCTTTTTGTAAAAAACCTTGAATTTTATAAAGAACAGGTTTCTCTTCTTCAGAACAAAAAGAATAGGCAAATCCTTTTTTATTAGCTCGCCCAGTCCGCCCAACTCTATGCACATAATTCTCCGCATCTTCTGGTAAATCATAATTCACAACGATCTCTATATTGGGTATATCTATGCCTCTTGCCGTAATATCAGTGGCGATCAATAAATTAATTTCACCAGATTTAAACTGGTTCATGGCGGCAGTTCGTTCTTCCTGGTCTTTGTCTCCATGAATTGTGATCGCCTCTATATCAACTCTTGCCATGGCTTTCAGCACTCTTTCTGCCCGAACTTTAGTCCGAACAAAAACTAATATTTTAGTGTCAGGATTTTCGGTGACAATTCGTTCTAAGAAAAATCGCTTATGATCCATCTCCATAAAAATGACTGAATGATCAATTTTCTTAGCGACAGGATCTTTGGGTGATAACTGAATCCGAATGGCATTTTGTCTAACTAAAGCGTAAGCTATTTTTTTAATTTTAGAATTTATGGTAGCGGAAAAAAACAAGGTTTGCTGACGCTTTGGTAGTTTTTTAATCAAGTCCTCAATATCGCCACGAAATCCAAGATCAAGCATATAATCTGCTTCATCTAAAACCAAAATTTCTACATGATGGGTTTGGAGATGACCCTGACTGATCAGATCAAACATCCTTCCAGGTGTAGCAATAACAACATCCGCCCTTTTATCCAAGGCTTCTATCTGTGGATCTTGTTCTACGCCACCAATAACTGCCACAATCTTTATGGAGGTATATTTTGCAATATTTTCAAAAACCTCACTAATTTGAATTGCCAGTTCATGAGTCGGCGCTAAAACAATACACTTGGCTCCTGTTTGCCGTCGCTGAGTTAATTTTTTCTCAAATAGTAGGTGTATAATAGGTATTGCAAAAGCTGCAGTTTTACCAGTTCCCGTCTGCGCAATAGCCAATAAATCTTCTCCATTTAGGATGTTTGGAATCGACTTAAATTGAATATCTGTGGGTCGTTTAAATCCCAACAATGCAATGGCCTTCTTTACCTTTATATTAAAATTATAATCCTCAAATTTCATTTCATGTGCAAGATAGTGCTGTTTCACCACAAAGGTACATAAGGCACATAAGTATTTGACCGCAAAAGGGCTTAATGTTGTTGCACCACAAAGTCAAAGAAGGCAGTGAAAATTTTGACATACAAAAAGAAACAAAGATTTTGAACACGAAATTTCCACTACAAAAAACAAACCCGATACCTCACAGAGCAGCGAGCTACTTCAACTGCCCTGCGATATAGCCAGTGGTCCATGCGGCTTGAAAATTATAGCCACCTGTAATGCCGTCAACATCCATTACTTCACCCGTAAAATAAAGATTGGGACAAATTTTGCTTTGCATGGTATTCATATCGATACTATCTAAGCTGACTCCTCCGCAGGTTACAAATTCTTCTTTAAAGGTGGTTTTGCCTCTGACTTGATAAACATCGTTAGTTAGCAAATTCATCAGTCGATTTATGGATTTATTTCCCAATTCTCCCCAAAGCTGTTCAGAAGACAATCCACATTTTTCTAGGAGATATAACCAAAGTCTGTTAGGTAGAAAATAAGGACGAAGATTTCTTAATAATTTTTTAGAATGTTCTTTATTCATTGTGCTCAATGTGTCAGAAACAGCATTATTGTTCTTTTCATTTACCCAATTCACTTGAGCTTTATAAGTGTACCCTCGATCACTTAATTCTCTAGCACCGAAGGCAGATAATTTTAAAATTGCCGGTCCACTCATTCCCCAATGGGTAATTAATAAAGGGCCGTTCGCTTGCAATTTACTACCTTGGATAGATACTATAGCTGATTCTACGACTATACCCATCAGTTTGGTGATCGCTTCATCTGGCATATTGAATGTAAACAAAGATGGTACTGGTGGCAAGATTTGATGACCCAAATTTTTCAACCATTCTAATCCTTTTAAAGAAGGTGAACCACCAGTTGCTACGATGACTTTATCAAATAGTAGAGGATATTGATCTGCCTTAATAAATTGAAGTTCTAACTGAGCTTCCAATTGCTGTATTTTTTTCACACCAAACCCCATGTTGATTTGGATATCAAGTCGGTGAGCTTCGCCTAAAAAGCAATCAATAATGGTTTGGGAATCTTGAGAAACAGGAAATACGCATTGGTCTTCTTGAATCAATAAGGGAACATTGCGAGATTCAAACCAAGCCATCGCATGGACAGTATTAAAAATATTAAATGCCTTTTTTAATTTTTTTCCACCTCGTGGATACGCTTTAGTGAGCTCGCGGATGGAAGTACATCCATTCGTTACATTACAACGACCACCTCCAGAAATTTTAACCTTCGCTAATAATTTATTTGATTTTTCAAATAGACTTACATGAGCATGAGGATGATGCTCTTTAACCGATAATGCAGAAAAGAACCCTGCTGCTCCACCACCAATAACCGCAATTTTCACAATGCAAATCTCTTATTTTTACTGGATGAACAAAACTATAGTTCAATATATTAATCTGAATACGAAAAATATTCAAGCTCAGCTTATTAGTCCTTAGGTGTGCATTCTTTTAGTAAAATATCTATGTCTCGTAAGAAAGTAGTGACATCAATAGGAGAAGTCCCGTTAGCAAAGGAGCGAATGTTGGCATTTTGATCGATTAAAATCATTTTACCCGAATGATATATTCCACCTGGCTCATTCACATCTTTTGTCACAGAAATTAAATAGGATTCTGCAAGTGTCCAAATATCATCCTGATCTCCCGACAGGTATTCCCATCGATTATTATCAACACCTAAATTTGCTGCATATTTTTTCAATATCTCTGGTTGATCTCGTTTGGGATCTAATGCAAAAGAAACCAATTTTACCCGTTCATCAGATTTATATTTATCATAAACTCTTAACATTTGCTTTTTCACTTTGGGGCAAACAGTAGGGCAATAAGTATAGAAGAAATCGGCTATATAAATATAATTCGAAAGGTCTTTGTTGGATACAGTTTGGCGATCTTGATTTATAAATTGAAATGAAGGGATCTGATGATATATTGTGTCTCCATCTTGAATTATCTTCTGGCCTATAAAAGGTAAACTTCCTTTTGGTTCATTAGCACACGAAATCATTAAAAGGATAAAACAAATAATCATCAATAAGATGGTACTAATAGATTGATTCATCATGCACACATAAATACGAAAAGTACTTTATTATTTATATTTTGAATGAGTAAATAAATGATGCCCATGATATACTCCTTACTTTCAATTCAAGTTTAAAAACATAAGTTCATTGTATTGGTTATCTTCACTATGGTATTATCAATGATGTCAAGCGTTCAATTGTGCAGTGCCGAAATCGACTCATTACTATTAATTAAAGAATATGCTCAATTAGACAAAAGAGTTAACATTAAAACACAACTAAAGCTAATCAAAGCCTACAAGTATCGTGGTGAGCAATCTGATAATTTGTTAGCAATATCTCTAGAAGAGGCACATCATTTACAAGACCCATATTGGAAAGCTAGAGCGCTTATACCAAATGGAAAGTAGTTTAGGGCTTATTAAAGAGGAAGGAACTACGATTATTAAAAATAAATGAGTATCAGAAAACTGCTTAACCCATTAGCATTCTTTTAAATTTTCAAACTAAAAATTCAAAATTCAACACTAAAAATTATCCACATTTATGCGTAAGGTATCAACGATATTATTTTGAACGAATCTGCTCAATCAAGGTCTCTGTCACTTCAGTCGTAGAAGCAGTACCTCCTAAATCCTGAGTCAAAACTTTCCCATCTTCAGTAATATTTTCGATACAGGCTTCGATCATCTGTGCAGCCTCTACTTCACCTAAGTGATCTAACATCATCGCTCCTGTCCAAAAACAAGCAATAGGGTTGGCAATGTTTTGTCCGGCAATATCTGGCGCACTGCCATGAACAGGTTCAAACATACTTGGGAATTCTTTTTCAGGGTTGATATTGGCTCCAGGAGCGATACCCATACCACCGACAACAGCAGGTCCTAAATCAGATAAAATATCACCAAATAAATTACTTGCTACCACTACATCAAACCAATCTGGATGTTGGACAAAATGGGCAGCTAAAATATCTATATGAAATTGATCTCGTTGAATATCAGGGTAGTTCTTTCCAATTTCGGCAAATCGTTCATCCCAATAAGGCATGGTATGAATTATGCCATTTGATTTCGTGGCACTGGTGATTTTCTTTGATCTTTTCTCAGCCATTTCAAAAGCAAATTTCATGACACGATCTACACCTCGTTTGGTAAAAATACTTTCCTGCACAACCAATTCATGTTCTTGTCCTTCATTTAGTCTGCCTCCAATAGATGAATATTCTCCTTCATTATTCTCTCTTACGATATAAAAATCAATATCTCCAGGATTTCTCAATGGTGATTCAACTCCCTTCAACAACCGTACAGGTCGCAAATTTACATATTGTTGAAATGTACGTCTTATGGGAATTAACAATCCCCACAAGGAAATATGATCAGGGACACCAGGATAACCGACAGCACCTAAAAATATACCATCACTATCTCTCAATCGATCCAATCCATCCTCAGGCATCATTCTCCCATGTTTACTATAGTACTCACATGAGAATCCATAAAGATCGTATCGCAAGGAAAAATCAAATTTATCTGCTACAGCATTCAAAACTTTTAGAGATTCCGGAATCACTTCATTTCCAATCCCATCTCCAGGTATAACCGCAATCTTATATGAATTCATAGTCCGTTTTACATTCAATTTATTAAAAGAAATCCATCATCGCCTTCAAGGTCTCACGAGGCGCTTCTTCTGGCAAATAATGGCCACAAGGTAATCCAAATCCAACAACATCATCAGCCCAAACTTGCCATTCTTTTATAACATCATACTTATTTCCAACAAAGCCCATTTCACCCCAAAGACAAAGCAAAGGGCATTGAATTTTACGATTTTGATCTAAATCTATTTGATCAAACTCCATATCAATGCTTGCTCCAGCTCGATAATCTTCACAACTTCCATGAATCATTTCAGGCGACAAGCAGGCTGCATAAGCTTCAAGGACTTCATCTGGAAAAGTATCAGGACGTCTTCCCCATTGCTTCAGCTTTTCAATTAAAAAATAATGAGGATCTGAGCCGATCATTCGCTCTGGTAAATCATAGGCTTGGATCAAGAAAAACCAGTGATAGTAGGCTTTAGAAAAATCAAAATCAGTGGTTTTATACATGACATATGTCGGAGCTATATCCATGACTGCCATCTTTGTAATACTGCTCGGATGATCTAAGGCCATTCTATGTGCTACACGTCCACCACGATCATGACCGGCAAGAAGAAATTGATCATAACCCAATTTTTTCATCAGACTAACTTGATCATTCCCCATTGCCCTTTTTGAATATGGTTCATGCGTTTCTGTAGACTTGGGTTTACTACTGTGTCCATAACCTCTTAAATCAGAAGCGACAATAGTAAACCTCTCAGCAAGTGCAGGGGCTATTTTATGCCACATCAGATATGTCTCGGGATATCCATGAAGTAGTAATAAAGGCGGCCCACTTCCACCAGTAACATAATTTATTTCAATATCATCATCAATCTTTATTTTATCATTTTTGAAATTTTCTAGCATGTATATTTTGGTTTAATGATACTTATTCGAAGAAGCTAAGGTATCAATCCGTATACATATAATATGAATTAGGATGATTTTTTTGCTATGGATGAAGATTGGATAGATTCACTCTCTACTTATTTATAGAAATGTGTCGGTGGAGGTGCTGGTGCTTGTCCGATCTTAGCGAACATTTAAGTATGTTGGTGGTGCGGCACGATAAAATGCTTCTGTTATTTGTTCTAATAGATTGGCTAGCCCTTCTATACTAAAAGCATAGATAATTAAATCCACCCCTTGCATCCTCGCGAGCGGAGAATTTGTTTCAATTAACTTTAAATAGTTTTATTGGTCGAATAACTCTTCTTGATACGCTATGAGCCCTCCTTTGGAGGAGGTGTCCGAAGGACGGAGGAGCATTTTTCAATCAATAGAACCTAATGGCCTTACCTGACTCCCATTGATCCCAAGTACTTTATCCCCTAGGATATAACGCATACTGTCTGCTTTTACTTGGAGTAATTCCACAATTTCTGGGTGGCTTTCTGCTACATTTTTTGTTTCAAATTCATCTTGTAAAAGATCATACAAGGCTAATTCTGTTGTAATTTTTTCGTAGTCAACTAATGCGCCGTCTTTTCCACCTTGTTTTCCATTAAGTGAATTAAAAGAGTGCGGCAAAATTAATTTCCAACGAGATGTCCTTACTGACTCCAATTGATTTTTATTCATGTAAAAAAAATACGCATCATGAGCCATTTCTGTATTTTCACCAGTCAATTGTTGTAGCATATTTTTACCATCAATTTTTTTTGTTGGTAAACCAACTTTAGCTAAATGGGCAATAGTTGGTAATAAATCTATACCATTTATTGGTGTTTCTACAGTTATGCCTTGCGGTATTTTATTTGGATATCTAATTAATAATGGGGAACGAATACCACCTTCATATGATGTTTCCTTCCCTTCTTTAAGTCCACCTGTAGAACCGCCATGGTTTCCATAAGCAATCCAAGGGCCATTATCAGACATAAACAACACCATGGTATTTTGGTCAATATTTAAACCTTTTAGCGTATTTAATATAGCTCCAGTAGACCAGTCTAATTCCATCATGACATCACCATACAGTCCTCTGTTTGACTTCCCTTTAAACGCGTCAGATACATACAAAGGCACGTGTGGCATTGGATGAGATAACACCGTAAAAAAGCGGTGGTCTTTATTTTTTTCAATAAACGCTATCGTTTTTTCTGTTAGCAGACGCGTCATATTTTTTTGTATCTCCTCATCTACTGTATCTATCGTTGTTGTATTTTCTATAAGAGGCAAGGGAGGAAAGGTATAATCTTGACGTGGATTTAAAGGCCACATATCATTAGAGTATGGAATCCCAAAGTAGTAATCAAAACCTTGACTGGTTGGCAGAAACTTTTCATGATGTCCTAGGTGCCACTTTCCAAAATAAGCCGATTTATATTTTTTTGCTTGTAAGATATCTGCAATGGTTTCTTCATCTGGATGTAAGCCAGTAGTAGAGTGTGGTAAAAATACCCAATCGACACTTACCCTGTTTGGATAGCAACCTGTTAATAGCCCTGCTCTTGAAGGTGTGCATTGAGATTGAGGTATATAAAACCTTGTGTACTTTGCACCTTCTTTAGCTAATAAATCTATATTTGGTGTCGCAATATCCGTAGCACCAAAAGAAGATAAATCACCATAACCTTGGTCATCCGTTAAGATCAATACAAAATTAGGTAGTGTTTCAATTTCAATTTCTTTAGTCGAATTTGATGGAGAATGATTGCAAGAAATAAAAGAAATAAAACACAGTATAGAAACGACTATGCTTACTGTTAGTTTATCAGTGCCCATTAATTAGCAAGACTTATTCGAAAAAAAAGATTGTTAGATTGAGACCCATTTTTAAGAAAATCGATAACAATCTAACAATCAAATATATATTCCTTTATAGCTTAATGGTAGCGCCCACTTTTATTGAACCTCCCATAAACCCAAATTGATTTACATGCCATGGGTATCTAAATCGGCCACCTAAATCAATATTGAAATCTTGATCACCTCCTTCCAATTCATCTGGATAAACATTCAATAAATTGTTGGCTGTGATATTTATATTCACCTTGTCATTAAGGTCATAACCCAATATTAAATCTGTGATCGCCTTGCCTGAAAATACTTGATCTAAACTTGCATTTGCTGGATGGGTTTCTGTTACTTTTCCAAAATATGTATTATTCAGATGCATTCTCAGTCCGCCTGTTTTGTAAGACACACCTAGTGATGCCTTAAAATTAGGTCGTGCTGATTCTAATCTTCCGACTTCTTCTCTTCCGAATATATCTATGTTATTTTCAGAAAAAACTGCTGGGACTGTAAGGCCTTCAACGTCTACATCTGTATTATTCCAGTTCATCGCTGCTATAAATCCTAATGAGCCATTCTCTCCAACTTGTATTTTATCGTAATTTAATACCAAATCAATTCCCTGTGTTTTCGTATCTGCAGCATTCGTGAAAAATACAAAACTTTCTACGCCATCTCCTTCTAATCCTGTTCTTACTGGATTGCCTTCTGGTAAGGCTCCTGTACTAATCTGATTGGTTAACAGTACTCTATCATCTACTGAAATGTTATAGTAATCTATCGTCGCTGATAAATGATCTGAAAGTTTATAGGTTAAACCCGCTGTGAAATTAAGTGAAGTCTCAACATCCAATTGTGGCACTTGTAGTAAATTTCTCGTTACATCACTGACATTGTTAAACGTACCTTGCTGAGCGATATCACTTCCTACGACTAATGTTTGAATGTTACTCAAGTAAATTTGGTGCAATGATGGCGCTCTAAAACCAGTACTGATAGATGCACGAATCGCACCTTGCTTATCTCCTATGATCTGTCTTAAATTTACTTTCCAAGATAAATTACTTCTACTTTCTCCATCTCCAATTTTTGAATAACTTTCATAACGTACTGCGCCACCTACTAAAAATGTCTCACTCACATCTACATCCAATCCTGTGTAAACACCAATATTGGTTCTACTTTCTGATAATTCATTTGATGGTTGCAATCCTGGGAAGGACTGCACACCGCCATCTATATAAGATGCTTCTTCACCAGCTCTTGAATCAAAGCTTTCGCTTCTGATTTCAGCACCGAGTGAAAATGATAAATTATTAAACTGTCTTGATAAGTCTAAGTTTCCTAAGGTATTACCAAACTTATATCCACCTGGATTTATTTCCGTTGGACTCGCTGATCCTAAAGAAACATTTACTGAATTGGATACCAAATATTGCACATCGTTTGATCCATTCGTTATGCTTAAATCTGCTGTCCAATCATTAAAAAAGAACTTATTTCCTACAGTTAGTGTAAGGTCTTTGATGTCACTTTCAAATGTTGGTTGGAAACCTTGGAATGGCTGTGACCTGTCTGTCCATAATGGATTATTATCTCGGTTTGCACCTACTCCTGGCCAATATGGCGCACGATATAAGGCAAATGATTTTCCATATCGAAATGTATATCCTCCATTGAAATAAAATTCACCGCTACTATATGGCATGCCTAAATTTGCAAATAATGAATATCTGTTTTGTTCTGGGATTCCTACATTCATCCCCAAATCTGGGTTTTCTCTTTGCCAGTCTGTATCTCCATCTCTAATTTGCTCAGCAGTCGCTAATACGCCAGGTGAGGCCTCTTGTGCTCCTGCAGCACCTAGTGGAATCGCATCTATGGAATACAAAAACCCAAATAAGCCATCGCCACCTGGTTCTCCTGCTCTATTCGTTTTATCTGTGTGGTAAATATCTCCTGTAAAATTCAAAAATCCTTTGTCTCCTAACTTTATCCCATGATTGATATCAGCTGCATAATTAAAGCCATCTCCTTCATAAGTAACGCCCGTTTCTAAATTCAACTCTGTTTGTTGGACACGCTCTTTTAAGATTATATTTATAACTCCAGCGACTGCATCAGATCCATATTGGGCACTTGCTCCATCACGTAATACTTCGATTCGCTCGATAGCTCCTGCTGGTATTGATTTTAAATCTGTACCGACTTCTCCTCTTCCTGGTGTTCTATTTAAGTATACTTGAGAACTTTGATTCTTTCGTTTTCCATTGATTAAAACTAAGGTCCTTGATGGTCCTAAATTTCTTAACTCTGATGGATCGAAATGCGCCGAGCCATCTGAAATCGTTTGAGGTGTAGAATTAAATGAAGGTATTTTGTAATTGATCATTTGATTCACTGATTTCTGTCCACTGGCCTTTAATTCAGCTGCATTGATATTATCTATAGGTACTGGAGAAGTTAATATAGTTCTGGGTTTTCCTCTCGATCCAGTCACTACGATTTCATCCAATTTTAAACCTGGTGATAAACTCACATTTATATTCGAACTTCCTGAATTCACTGTCAGCGTTTGATCAGCATAACCTGCATAACTTATAGTCAAGTCTACTGGTGTATCGGACACATTTAATGTGAAATTTCCATCCAAATCGGTAATTGTTCCTAAAGAACTGCCTTTAACTTGAATACTTGCACCGATTAAGCCATCGTCCGTTTCAGAATCTGTTACGCGACCTGAAATTGTTTGTGCTTGAATTTGTGTACCTAAGAGCAGCATCACTAACAGGCACATTGTTAGTTTAAATAATTTTTTCATTAACATTATTAAATAGTTTTACTTGATTTAGTAAGTAAATGTAACTATTTAACCCAACTTGACCCTATTCCATAAGATTATCCTAAGTTACTAGCATTTTTCGGCAGTATTTTCGAATTAAAGTACTGATTATCAATAGAAATTTCATTGAAATTCGACATGTAGTTATGTACGGTTGTTTCTTATGCCCGCTCTACTCATAATCTTTGCTCCATGTTTATCAAACGGATCAAAAAGCAACGAAGCAAAGACAGTAAGATCTTTTACCAGTATACCCTGTCTCAGACTTATAGAGTAGAAGGCAAGGTCAAACAAAGAGCGATTCTCTATTTAGGTTCTGACCCCTTGTTGGAGCCTAAAGACAATAGAGCTGTAGTATTGGCTATTCTTAAATCTAAAATATTTGGACTGGAAGATTTATTTCCCATCCAAGCTGATCCAGTATTAGTGAGCCTAGCCCTTTCTTATTTTGATAATTAATTTGTTGTTTACACACAAGGATAATATAGATCAATTTGCATATCAGCGTATTACTGACATGTTTGACATTAAGGACAAACGAGTCATATTTGATATTAGCAACACCTATTTTGAAACCCGAAAAGCCCATAGCCAATTGGCCAAACATGGACGCAGTAAAGAGAAGCGCAATGATTGCAAGCAAATCGTATTCACAGGAATGATCAATGCCCAACGCTTATATAATTTACTTTATTATTACTTCATAATTGTGATTGGGCAATAACCCAAAGCTTATATTGCCACTAATAGAATCATATTCGAAAGATATTTCCCTATATTCAGTAACATCCTTTACAGTTAGTTTATCTTTTGATGACCAACTAGCATTATATGAAATAGTACTAATACCCTTATCATCGGGATAAGTAAATGTATAAGTCTCAAATGATTTAGATACTGGATAAATTTTTGCTTTTAAGGATGTATCATCTGCCATTCTTTCAACAATTATGCCTTTTCCTCCAATAAAAATTGGCGTTTTATCTAGCGGAATTTCATAATTTAAAAGTGTTTGTTCTCCTTCATACTGTTGCCCCGTTTCATAATCAAACCAAACTCCTTCTGGAAGATATACATCCATTTTTCCAGATCTATAATCCTTTGATATTAATGGTGTGGCTAAAATGGATTCTCCAATCATCCATTGATAATTTTGTATACTTACTACGTTTGAATCTTCTGGGTAGGCTATGGTTAATGGTGTGAGTGTTGTGGGGAAGCCTGAGTGATACCCTTCTAAAGCGGCACTATACATGTAGAGCGCTAATTTATAATGTACATCTATTGCTTTTTTAAATATATCCTGTTTTTCTTTTGACCATTTCTTAGGGTATGCTCCTACCGCAATACCTGCTGTAAGTGATAATAACCACGTATGTCTAATATTTGCATCTATGTACTTTAAATTATGCATATTATGAACGCCTGCGACATCAGAATACACATTGGGAAAGCCACTGGCTGCATATTGCATATAGGTAATTGGGGTTCTTTTTACCATATCATTTACGCCAGTATCATTAATTCTGAGCAAGGTTCCAGGGGCAGTAAATTCTCCATTTCTAGCCATTACCAAACCGCCTTTATCAGCTATCTCAATAACAGGTTTGTTAAAAATTCCTATTAAGGAATCTAATTTCATCATGGTATCTTCTTTAATACCATCTATGCCCCATTTAGAATATAGTTGCTGATACCATTTTGCTGCTCCCGGCACATTACCATTTAATAAATTACTGGGTACTATAGGAAAAACATTTGAAGTCCTCTCTACAACATTTCCTTTTTTATCTGAAACTAAAAAGCCTTTGTTTTTTGCTTCTGTAGTCAATGCATTACCGTAAAAGGAATTTACTTTTAAGTTTTTATCGCGCTTTTTAGTTTTTGGATAGTATGGCCCTCCTTCTGGAATAAAATTAGTTCTTAAACCAATCATCCATTTCATATCATTTGTATGCATCCAATCTTTTAAAAGATTAGGCTCAGGGAATTTTTTTCCCCATCTACCAAAACTGGTAGTAGTTCCTCCTTGATCCCAAAAACCAGAACCCGTTACTGCCCATTTAATAGGGTAGCCGTTATCTTTGAAATGTTGAAGTATGTCTTGAACCGTTTTTTGATTGGTATTCCAGCCTAAGGCATCCCAAGACTCCCACCCTAATTCAAATAATCTTAATTTTGGCTTTACATCGGCGTATCCATTTTCCTCTCTAACCTGCTTATAGTTTTTGTAAATAGATTCTAAATCTCCTATAAAGTAGTAGAAACTAGCGGCTCCTGTTTTTGAAATATTCATAGCATATTCGTTCTCATCCAGAGTCACATTTTTTTCTCCTTTATCAAAGAATACGCCAGCTAAATTATTTTTTGGAAAAATAACAAATGAACTTGCCCATCGTTCTCCGCCACCATTATTAATAATATTATAGTATTTATTTTCGTTCTCAAGCAAATTAAACGACTGCCTGAAAGCCCCAGCATCTCCCAAGCCATGTGCTACTGGCATACTGCCTAAACGTAGACTTATATTTGTATTCAATTTTGCATCGGGCTCAACAGTAAATTCAGCAATACCTGCCTTAAGACTTATCGTTACCTTACCTGTTTCTCCTTTAGAATTGGTAACATCAAATAATACAATATCTTCCGATTTATTTCGATCTATAATCACTGAGGATATTATAGGATCGCCATTAATAAGCAGTCCAGAAGATTCTACAGCAGGTGCCAAAATATCTCCATTGGTATTTTCAAATTGAAATTGAAACGTACTTGGGTTTATTTTTAAAACGTGGCTGTCATCACTAATATATATAGCTTTTTTTTCTTTCAGTGCTTTACAGCTTAAGTCTAAAAAGCTTAAACATATAATAGATAAAAAAAGATACTTAATTATATTGAAATTCATTGGCCTGGTTAAATTCTAACTAACGAAATTACATTCTGTTGATTTTTAATTGATTAAATATATCAATAATCCATTATAAAATCATTTCCGTTAGCTGTGGAAATTTCAATTTTTTTCATCTGGGATTAACTATAACGGATAATTATATGCGGAGAACTATCCCGAAGGATAGTCTTCCGTCATATATATTATGTGCTTTTTTTAATTCCTTCCTGCAATCACACCTCCATCAGTATCCCAAATTGCCCCTGTAACCCATGAAGCTTTCTCCGAAAGTAAGAATATAATACTATTAGCTATATCTTCAGGAGTACCATTTCGACCAATAGGGTGAAATCCATTAAATCCTTTTAAAGCTTCTTCTGCTTCGCTCTTACCTCCAAAAACACCATGGTAAACGGGTGTATTAACAACAGCAGGTGAAACTGCATTAACTCTTATTTTGTGATCAGCTAATTCCATAGCAAGATGCTGAGTTAGAGAATGTAATCCTGCTTTTTGCATTGAATAGGCAGAAGAAGGAGTTGCCTTCACAGCTTGCTTTGCCCACATAGAACCAACATTGACAATGGAACCTCCACCGCTTTTTTGCATAGCTTTTGCGGCTGCTTGGGTTAGAAAGAAGAAGCCTCTGTTTAGATCCAAATAAGAATCATAGTCATCTCTTGTATGTTCTAAAAAAGGTTTAGGTCCAAAGATTCCAGATGCATTAACTAAGAAATCTACATTTGATAAACTATTAATTTGCTCAATTAATTTAGTGACATCTTCTCTATTAGTGATGTCTACTTGATGCTTGAATAAATTAGGTTCATCGGCAACCTTGCTCGGATTTCTTCCTACAATATGAACGATTGCATGATTTTTTAATAATTCTTGAGCAGTGGCTTTTCCTATTCCACTTGTGCCTCCAATTATGATGGCTACTTTGTTTTTAAATTCTGTCATTTTAGAATATTTAATAATTAATAGACAGACAAGTCTGTCTAATTATGAATAAATTTTTTATACGATATGGGCACAAATACTCTTAGCTTCCTTTATAGGCCAATTCATTTGATGTAAATGACTTTCACCTACAGCACTTTCATAAAGCAAATAGATTTGTCTAACCTTAGATTCTCTATATTTCGCTGCTCTTCCTTTAAAGTTTACCTTAGTTAAATCAGAAATAAATTCGATAAATTGATTTTTTTGTTTTTGAATTTCATTTCTTATTTTTCTATCATCCTTAGGTAATTCTGAAATTGTTTTTATACACCAGCAACCATTGAATTCTTTATCATCAAAGAACTCTTCCAAAAAATCAAAAATTAGTAAGACTCTTGATTTAGTCTCTGTTTTAGAGTAGCAGTAATCTTTTATCTTAATCAAGAAATTCTTGTTCATGTATTTCAAATAAGAGATACAAAGTTCTTCCTTAGATTGAAAATGGTTATAAAGTGTTGCTTTGGCTATTCCAGATTCTTTAATTATTTCATTAATTCCGGTAGAGTTGTAACCATTTCTGTAGAATAACTTTGAAGCTGTTTCGATGATGTGATCTTTTATTTCTGCTCTTTTCACAATTCAAAGATATATAAATAAAATAAAATAGACAAGTCTGTCTATTTTCTATCAAATTGCTCATAATGTTTAGTATAAGAATAGTAGCCGATTGCGGGCTTTATTCCTGTTAAGAAGTTACAAAAAAGTTGAAGCGGGCTACTACTACCCCTGAATTTGCTACTATTTCAGCTTTTATTTTTATACAGTGTTACCAAACGTATATATTCTTTATTTACTTAATTACTATTTTCTCTGAAGGTTCAAATGTTCTTACTTCCAGTTTTGCTTTAGCTTCTTTTCCAGAGTTTTTGAATTCACAATCGAAAGTTAATGTATGGTCTCCGTTACTTACTTTAAAATCAGATAATGTTATTTTAAATTCGTTAATAACATTCCAATTCCTGTCATAAACAATGGCTTTAGTACCACCAGTATACTTCAAAATATCGCCGGCTTTTAAAGAAATAGGGAACTCAATTTTTTTGTAATTATCAAGTTCCAAACTCATATTATGAACTTCACTATCTATAGCCTGAAGGATAAAGTTCATGGCTTGATCTTCTCCTTTGTTCTTGAAGTTAAAAGTAGAATATAGCGGTTCTCCTGGTTGTCTTATTTTCTTGTCATGGGTGAATTTACTCGAATATACCCGATGTAAATCAAAATCATTTTCATTAGATTTGACCAAGGTATATTCGGATTCAATATCTTTCATGATTTCAATTTGATCTACAGTAAACAAACCCTTAAGTCTAATATTTTCCCAAACTCCAATAAGCTGTAATATTTTGTCTTTATTACCATTTTTTTGAACAGCCTCATCTCCTGCAATAAAAGCAAACCCGGCATTATGCGCAGCGGATCGTGTAAGCAACCATTCGACATCTTCAATACTAGTTTCAGGAGTCATTTTAAACCAACCTAACATACCTGGCATAAAGTTTCGTTTAAAATAAGGTTGATTTTTCATTCTGTATTCGGTTTGACTTTCTCTAAAATCATCATACCAAGGTTCACCCCAATTCATTCGGGTATAAATATGCCAGAAAAAGTGAGTGGTGCGGCTAGCATCAATAATTAAATGATTTTTTAAATCATCAGATAAAGAATTATACCAAGTATAAGGCATTAATGATTCGCCATAAGTTCCCAATCCTGTTGAACGATTTCCTTCTAGACCATCAAACGAAATTTGTCGCAAACCAGTTTGGTTGTAAAGGTTTGCCATATTCTTTGACATTTCAATAGTTAAATCGGCATTGGTTAAAAACACTTTGTATGGATGATCAAGTAGTTTCGATATTTTATCACCAGATTTATGAGTTGATATCTCAGTTTCAAAAGCACCTCTTTGGCAATCTAATAATCGCCAAGGAGCCTCTTTTGACACACTGCCATAACGAATCAGCTCATTATTAATCACAACTGTTTTTAAACTATTATTTTTCATTTGATTGAAAAATTCAGGGGATTCAATTAAAATTTCAGTTTGTGTTGCATCAATATCATTTGTAATAATCGAGCTTCCTACTTTTGCCAATCTTTTGTCTGGGATAGGAGTCACATAAGGGTCGTTTGTCGTAATAAAATTAGAAAGCACATGAGTTCCTACCTTAATACCTGCTGCTTCAGCTTTTTCAACACATTTTTTTAAACCCTCCATTCCATTAGGAAATTCTCCTTTATATAAATCGAAATGACCCCAATTATCAAAAGTCTTACCGTAATGGTACAAGTATTTTAAACCTGCCTTTTTTGTAAGTTCAATAGCCCCATCAACATTGTCTTCTGTGAAAGAAGTAATTAAATAGGAAGCTGAAGCATTTGGAGCTGTTTTAGCCCATTCACCATCAATCATTGGATGAGGTAATCCTTCTGCAATTTCTATTTGGCCAATGGTTTCTAATGTTTCCTCTACAGGACAACCAAATATTGCTATTTTAGAACCAATTACACCGCCATCATTATAAATAGGTGCCACAATTTTATCATGATTAAAATCTTTAAAAAAGCGTTCTTTATCTCTATTTCTACAGTAGGCTTGCAAACTACTTCCTGTTGTTGTTGGTATTGCTGCCTCAACTCTATATAAAACACTCCCATCTGAATTGGGGTGCATATCATTTTGATCTTCTTCATTGAAAATATCAAAAGCAGGCATACGGTCGCTTTCGTTCCAAGGATAACCACCCAATGTTTTAATATTTAATGCTTGAATTCCTAAGGCAAACTCATCACCTCGAACAACTCCAATAGTTTCGCTAATCATTTTATGAATGACATTTGGGTAAGGTCCCCATATAATTAATTCAACGATATCTTTATTAGTAATAGAGATTAATTCAAGTGTAAAATGCGTTTCTTTTTCTTTTATTTTTAAATGAGCAATTACATCATTTTCAAAGTCTAATAGTATTTCATTTCCATTTACAGAAGCAGATGTTGGGTGTATAATTTGATTGTCAATTCGAATTGACATTACAGAAACTATGGTGTCTTTTGAAATGTAATCTTTACCATTTTTTACATCAATAAAATTGACAAATGCTCCTTTGTCATTAATGGAGGTTTTTAATGAATTTGTTGTTATATCAATGATTTTTCTGTTCGAGTCTTTTGAACAAGAAATAAATACGATGTTAAGTATTAATGAAAGGATAATTAGTTTTTTCATTTGTAAGCCTTTTGCTAATATGTTTGGTAACGGATGATTATATCGATCGTCTCTCTGAGGAACGAAGAGATATGATCTGATATATATTGTGTGTGCCCAGCATGGGCAGCTATCGTGAAAGATAGCTATATATTCTAAAGGGTGCAAGTCCCTTATACGCCAGTTTGACGACTGGAAGTATTAGTAAGCTGCAAGGGCGTAAGAGGTGACTCTTAGTCTGAAGGAAGCAGGACTACAAAAGTCGGTTCTAACGAAAAGTGAATAGAGCAAAATTTCTGAAAGAAATCAAAGACATATAGATGTCTTTGGCGAAATGAAGAGCAAGGCGGTAGGATACGGAGGCCAGTAGAGTTGGGGTGAGCAAGCACATCATTGTAAAGCCCAAAGAATACCAAAAGGCTCTACTGGTAGATCAAGTAGATATCGACGGAAAGAATTTGCCCTTACCTGGATGATTGACTGTTTTTGACGGAGTCAAAATTAATCAGACTAAATGTCTGATTAAAAGGAATGAACCGATACATCAGTATCGGGTGGGCAGAATACCTATTAAAGTATAGAGGATAGAAGTCAGCCGAGGTCATAGTACTAGAAGAAACGAGCGAAGACTGCTAGATTAGAAACTTCGAAGGTCTCACAATCTAGGAAGGACTGAACGAGACCTGTTTTGAAATTCAATATGGAATCTTTGGATAGCCATATTTTAAATTAGAAACGACTCTTAAGTGGTGTAAAGAGCACTTGGGATTATGGGTACTCGAACCGCCGTATACGAGAACCGTACGTATTCCTCAGAAAGGATTCTTCGGTTTCTTCATCAGATGGACATTTAGTACATCTGGTCTTGCAGACTTCATTCAGTCATAGTGTGAGAGGCGCAACCCACTAGCGACAGCTGGTGGAGCCGTCTACTCGATTAGGCATAGTGTTTTTCTTTTTCAAAAGTTATTAAACCCTGCTTTTGACATAAAATAAATCATTCCAATAAAAAATGGAAATCCTGCCAAAAACATGATCAATAGATTTTTTATGGTACTTGATTCTTCGAAATTTGGGTTTTTGGATTTTGCTTGTTTAGTTAAGTATTCTGTCATTTCATCCTCTTTCATAAATCTTTGATATTTAGAATTCGGCATGTATGAAATTTTTCGATTTTCGTTTTTTGTGGAGTCTAAATATTTAACTGTTATCATCCAAGGGTTTGATAAATCGAATTTTAAAACAGATTTTATATTTTTGAATGGGATTACTTGTTCACCATTTCCAGATTTTATTTTAAACCCGTTTTCGTCAACCTCAACTTTTTTTAATTTGAATGGCATTTGAATTAGGAAAATTGAAATCCAAACTAATGCAATTCCAAAAGCATTTGCAAAATTTGATGCTAATTCATCTCCACTATTTTTTAAGGTGAAAAATCCAATTATCCCACCACCCAACATTACAATTGGGAATATATTTTTAAATATGAAAGTTTGTGGAGAACTATTGTACGTCATTGGTTTTTATTTTTTTCATTATGCCTAACGTATAATGTATACCTGACGGAGTCTGCCGACAGGCGACTCTGGCATGGTCATACGGTGTTATCATCTTTTTTACTTGTTCCCGTAAATAGATATTATTCCGTTGATATCACCTGCTTGTAGATTCTCAAATTCAAAAGACATGAAATTCACTCCCATTATATTCTCTGACCTTACATGTCCTAAACCCAAAGCATGTCCTATTTCATGTAAGGAAAGTGCGTAGAAACTTTGACAATCATTTGAAATGTTTTGTTTAGAAAATAAAACTCTGCCTCTTAATTCTTTACATGATTGACCAGAATAATTACAGTATCCAATATTTAGAGAATTGTGTTCAAAAGCCATTATCTTAATATCTGAATCGAAATTATCTTCTGTTTGAATAAATTCTAAATTCGCAATGTTTGAGTATTCATCAAAAGCCTTTTTTACCATATCCCTTGCACAAATCCCTTTTTTATCGAATGAAATTGTCCAAACAGAATCTTGATTATGAGTCCTAATTAATTTTTCCTCTGTATGAAAACTATAGCTAAGTAGACCACTTGGTGATTTCGGACCATTGGCTTCAGGGCCTTTGGTTTCAAAAACTGGATTGCTACCCCATTTAATTCCAAATAAACAATATTGTGCAGTCGGGTTACTTGAACAAGCTTTTGTAATATCACTACACTCATTCAAAAAAGCTTTTTCTTCATTAGAACATGCCCCAAATAATAGCAGAAAGAATAATACAGTTATGGTCTTATATTCAAATTTTATTTCTTTCATTTTTTTCATAATTGATGATAACGATTTGGATATTTGATGTGCACGTCATTCAGTATTGTTATAAAGATAATGTTTTTTTGCTTTCATATTTATTAAAAAATAAATTCCTGACGTACATGACATGATATCTCTGTGTTATAGATATCGTTTCCAGAAGCCTTTGCTATTATATGATTGAAGCGTTTCGTTTTGTAGTCTCGCAGAATCATATAATTATTGCGTAGGCAATTCTGCGCGATGGATTTGTGTATTTGCATCATTATTAAGTTAACTATAACGGTTTGGATATGCAGAGTACGACCTACGGGAGTATTCTGTCATATCTGGTGTGTGTGCCCAGCATGGGCAGCTATCGTGAAAGATAGCTATATATTTTAAAGGGTGCAGTCCCTCGTACGCGAGTTTGACGACTCGAAGTACTAGCAAGCTGCAAGGGCGTAAGGGGTGACCCATAGTCTGAAGGAAGCAGGACTACAAAAGTCGGTTCTAACGAAAAGTGAATGGAGCAAAATTTCTGAAAGAAATCAAAGATATATAGATGCCTTTGGCGAAATGAAGAGCGAAGCGGTAGGATACGGAGGCTAGTAGAGTTGGGTATGCAAGCACATCATTGTAAAGCCTAAAGAATACCAAAAGGCTCTATTGGTAGATCCAGTAGATATCGACGGAAAGAATTTGCCCTTACCTGGATGATTGACTGTTTTTGACGGAGTCAAAATTAATCAGACTAAATGTCTGATTAAAAGGAATGAACCGATACATCAGTATCGGGTGGGCAAGCCAAGCACCACGAATCCGACCGCAGTAATAAGATAAAAGAATAAGCCTCAGGACAGAGCCTTCGGTTCATTCATCAGATGTACATTTAGTACATCTGGTCTTGCAGACTTCATTCAGTCACCCTCGAAGGCTCACCAACTAGGAAGGACTGAACATTAAATCACGTCTGGATTCATCATGGAATCATTGATAGCCATGGTCTAAAAGGACAGAAAAAAAAAATGCATTGATAGCAAAAATTCTACAAGGCAAAAACCTTTATAAAGCTCGCCGCCGCGTGGTAAGCAATAAGGGATCATGTGGCGTAGATGGAATGGAAGTAGATGAACTGCAAGGATTTCTATCAAACCACCAGAGCAATCTAGTGCGAGAAATTCTGTCAGACCAATACTTACCAAATGCTATCAGAGGAGTAGAGATTCCTAAATCGAATAGGAAGAAACGACTCTTAGGCATCCCCACTGTAGTAGACAGATGGCTGCAACAAGCGGTTAGCCAACAACTGATGACGAGATTCGAATTAGAATTTTCCGATTATAGTTATGGCTTCCGTCCAAAGAAGAATATGCAACAAGCCTTGTTACAATCACTCGCTTATATCAATGGAGGATACAGCGATATTGTAGACATAGACTTGAGTAAATTCTTTGATGAAGTCGCCCATTATAAAATACTACAGCTCATCTATGAGAAGGTAAAATGCGAAACCACAATGCGACTTATACGCAAATGGTTACGTGCGCCAATACTGATAGAAGGGAAGCTACACAAAAGACGAAAGGGGCTACCGCAAGGAAGCCCGTTGAGTCCCTTACTGTCCAATATTATGTTGGATCAATTGGATAAATACTTAGAAAAGCGAGGCTGCAGATTTATCCGCTATGCTGATGATTTCAGTATCTATACTAGATCAAAATCAGAAGCAAAATCTATTGGTAATGAAGTTTATATCTACTTAAGAGATAAACTAGAATTACAAATCAATAGAGAGAAAAGCGGAATAAGGCGACCATCAAATTTTATAGTATTGGGTCATACTTTTACTTCAGTATATAAGAAGGGAAGCAAAGGGCAATACCAATTGATAGTAAGCAAAAGTAGCTGGGCAAAACTTAAGAGGAAGCTGAAGGAAGTCACCAAGAAAACGCTAGGCTACAGTTTTAGTAAACGAATATCAAAGCTCAAATTAATTTATCAAGGATGGATTAATAATTACCGATTAGCTCGTATTTATACGAAGCTAAAGAAGGTAGATGAATGGCTCAGAAATCGTTTACGATACTGCATCTGGCATGACTAAGAATGAACGATTCCGCGATTAGCGGATGAATGTCTAAATGACATTCAAGAGAATGAACCGCAAGCGGGTGGGTTAGCCAGCCTGAAAACGCAAGAATCTTATAAGGTTAGGAGTAAAGAAAGGAATGGCTTATGCGTGGAGTAGAACAAGAATGGGTGGATGGGCAGTAGCTCAAAGTCCAATACTTGGCACTACAATTAAAGTATCATTACTCAAACGCAAAGGCTACATTTCCATGATCGACTACTACTCTAAAGTTGGAATTTCGATTTAATGAACCGCCGTATACGAGACCCGTATGTACGGTGGTGTGAGAGGCGCAACCCATCAGCGACAGCTGGTGGGTCCGTCTACTCGATTATGCTCAGTAATCATATTCCCGTTCCACTTATCCATTGCCAGAAATTTCTTTTATACAATACTTTATCCATTTTCAATACTTTCCCGTTTAGTCCGTCTATTTCAAATTCGTAAATCGTCATATTCATTCTTCCAAAATATCTTCTCACTTTCCATATTGTTCTATTTTTATCTGGATGATATACAAGTGCAGGAAATTTTGTCAATTTGGATTTTTCTTTTATTGCATTCCTAGTTATTCTTTTGACTTCTTCAATTTGTATATGTTTTGTTTTAGAAAATTTAGACGCATTTTGCAATTCATAAATTTTCGGCTTCATGGCAATTGAATCATTTGATTCGTAACAGATATTAGTGTTTAAATAATAACCTGATTTGGTTCCTATGTATAAGTCTGTATTCGTATCTGTTGAGATTTTATACTGATAGCAAATGCAATTATATTTTTTGTACTTCTCATTCTCAATATTTTTAAAGAATTCTTCAAAGTTTTCTATTTCATTTTGGCACTGAACTCCTTCATACGCTCCATTGAAAGTAATATTTGAATGGAATTCTTTGTCCACTGAATCATAAATCAATTTATCAGATTTATTCCTTAAATTTTCATTTACGACAGGAGACAAAATATCATATGCGGTTTTACATGACACAAAAAGAATAATTGCAATTATGATATTTATCTTGAATATTTTCATTTTTATTGAGCATAACGTAAAATGGTATCCAGCGTCTCTGTGAGGAACGAACAGATATGCTGTGATCACCTGGTGTTATATGGCGGCTATTCGTCTTGTTCTAAAAACATTTTCTTTAAAGTATCCGAGATTGCTGGGTTTTCTAATATCTCTTTTCTTCGTTCTGCTCTTTTATCAAATTGCTTTTTCTCTGAGCTTTCATATATTACATCAATTAAGATGAGTATAATAATTAGTCCAATTATACTAATGAATTCATTAAATGATTGGGCATCTCGAGAATAATTGAATTTTGAATTTTGCCAATCTAAATCAATAGTAAATGAAGAAACCACAGCAAATAAAATAGGTAGTGTTATTAGTACTTTAAACTTCGATAGATGAATCTTTTTCGCAAAGTATAAGCCAATTTTTTTTAATGTGTTAATCATTGTCATTCATTAAATCCTTAAAGAATCTCGAACTATTAATTGTATCAATACTAATTATTTGTTCAATGAATTGATATGTCAAATTTCGTATTTTGTCTTTTTCATCAGGATTATTTTTTAGCTTATTCATCTTCTGTTTAATCATTCGGATTTCCTGTATTACTTTTTCAATTTCTTCTTTTTCACGAGATATTTTGTTTTTGTGTTCGAATATTATTTCTTCAGCTTTCTCAATAGTAGGAATTGGGTTTTCGTAAAATTCTATTTCTTTTCTAGAAGGAGATGCTAATTTCAGATTTTCCAAATTCATTGAATAATATTGTCCTAATTCAATTGATACTTTTTTCTCGATTGTAATTCTTTGCCAAAGTTCATATTCTATTTTAGCTATAGTTAAAACAATTGCTAAGGTCATACTTATAGTAAGCCAGACATTAGTACACAGGAATAAATTCAGACTTATAACCATAATAATTCCGAGAATTCCAATTAGAATCCATTCCCAAAATGTTCTTTGTAAAAAGTATAAGTAGGAATTTGATTTGTAAAATATTTCCATAGTCTATTTTTTTGCTGCCATATAACTATTGTGTATCCGCACCTAGGTGTAGATATATCACTTATGTTTTTCTAAGATACGATCCAATGGTGATTTTATTGCAGTGTTATTTATATTAATAATGTGCGTATAGATCTCCGTAGTTTTTGAGCTGTTGTGTCCTAAAAGCACTTGTACATGTCTGAATGATACACCATGTTCCAGAAGATGGGTTGCAAAGGAGTGTCGCAAGGTGTGGGGTGTTATAGCTGATCTTCGTATTCCAGCTTCTCTTTTTGCTTTGTTGAAAACTTTGCGAATCGATGTTGCGGAATACTGCCCACCCGCCATTCCTTCAAATAGCCAATAGGAAGGCTTGTATGCAATAAAATATGCTCTAAGAATCTTAACAAGCGAATCAGATAGAATGGTCTTGCGATCTTTCTTTCCTTTAGAAGCATGGATGAAAATATATTTCTCATCAGAATTGATGTCCTGTATTCTTAGGTTTATTACTTCACTAATCCGTAGACCAGCGCTGTAAATGGTGTGTAAAATGGCTTTATGCTTTAGATTCTTCGGTTGTTGTATTATAGACAGCACTTCTTTTTCAGATAGTACATTAGGTAATTTGAAAGCCTTTTTAGGTCTCTTTACCTTGTACAAGGATCTATCGCGTCCGAGGACCTTTTCATAATAGAATTTAATGGAGTTAATGTGTTGATTTTGCTTACTGGCCGAAATATTCTTTTTCATTTGAAGGTTATAAATGTAATCTTCCAGTTGTTCCTTGCTTAATTCTTGAATACTCATATTTCTATGAGCTAATAAAAATTGAATAAATTCGCCCCTATAGGTTTTATATGTATGAGAACTGTATCCCCCGATGCTGAGTTGTTTCTCATAGTTTTGGATTATTGTTTGTTCATCCGTGGATAGCTCGGTGTGATTGATTTTTTCAATATTACCCTTTTTGGCCACATGGTAATTGGGCTCAAGCAAAGATTTCAGAGCTTGCAGTCTTTCTTCTGTATAAATAATACTCCACATCCGCTGATCAATATGATACCAAGTATCAGTTTCCAATTTTACTTTTTCAATGGTCGATCGATCCGCAGGATTCAAGTAGAATTTTATACGTACAGCACCAGGTGGTGGTAGGAATATTGTATGCATCATACCGACAATATAATGGATTTTGATATGCCAAAACAACAGAAGATCAAGGATTTATAAAAATAACCGTATCTTAACCGTTAAGATGCGACTATTTCTGTAGATCGAACTATTCAATCGTTTTTTATTGCCAAATACCATCCTATATGAATCCTACACGTCACCCTAGATTTCACCGCTTGTGTAAAATTTGCTCTGAAAAATTGGTCGGTCGATCCGATAAGGTATTATACGAAGCTAAAGAAGGTAGATGAATGGCTAAGAAATCGACTGCGATATTGTATCTGGCATGACTAAGAGTGAAAGAGAATGAATTGCTAGCGGATGGGAATGCAGAATGGGTGGATGGGCAGTAGCTCAAAGTCCAATACTTGGCACTACAATTAAAGTATCATTACTCAAACGCAAAGGCTACATTTCCATGATCGACTACTACTCTAAAGTTGGAATTTCGATTTAATGAACCGCCGTATACTGCCTGTCCCGATATTTATCATCGGGAAGACATGTATGTTTTCCTCAGAAAGGATTCTTCGGTTGCTTCATCAGATGGACATTTAGTACATCTGGTCTTGCAGACTTCATTCAGTCATAGTGTGAGAGGCGCAACCCATCAACGACAGTTGGTGAGACCGTCTACTCGATTAGTGCCAGGATTTCATTTTACTTAATAGTTCATTCGGAGTCAATATTGCTAATTTACTTTCCTTGAAATCTTTAACATTTCTTGTTACGATAATTTTATGGTTGGACTCTAAAGCACAAAAGTTTTGAACACCATCTTCAAAATCTTTAAATCTTGATTCGGAAGAATTATTGACTGTCGATTCCCCAACATTTTCAACAGTTACCAATTTTAATAATTTCTTAGTTTTTTGATTTGCTTTTTTTTGCCCTTCTGATCTTCCAATGATATAATTTGCATTTGTTACTGTAACTGAAGAAACACATAATTGAATAGACTTCTCTATTGAATTTTCAATTATTGCAGCAATATCATCGCAAAACGGCTCTCTGTCTAATAGAAAATCAAGTAAAACGTTAGTGTCTAAAAATATTTTTTTCATTTCAGATGTTTTTCAATTAAAGCATCCGTTAGTAATTCTTTGTAAGATTTTGTTGGATCAGGATCTTTTACTGAGCCTTTTAATTCTCTTACCAATTTACTAAGTTTCAAGTTTCGGTTGGAGCTTTTCGATTCTGAAAGCGACTTTAGATATTCTTCTACAATATTAGAAAGACTTCTTTTATTCTTTTTCGCGTATTCTTTTGCAGATTCAATTACTGCATCATCTACAGTTAATGTTAATTTAGTTTGCATACGTATATATTATTACGTGCAAGTTAAGCTAAATTTTATTTCTTGGCAAATCTAATCAGTAATTTCAAGAGGTTTCGTTTCCTTTTTTTCATCTTGGCACTAACGATTTGGATATCTGATGTGCACGTCATTCAGTATTTTTATAAAGATAATGTTTTTTTGCTTTCATACTTCTTAAAACTTCCTGACGCGCATGACATGATATCTCTGTGTTATAGATATCGCTTCCAGAAGCCTTTGCTATTATATGATTGCAGAGTCTCGTCTTGTAGTCTCGCAGAATCATATAATTTTTGCGCAGGCAATTCTGCGCGGTGGATTCGTGTTTTAGCATCATTTTTAAGTTAACTATAACTGATCGGCGACATCCGTCGTACTGACAAAGGAGGATGAATGTCTGAGAGACATTCAAGTAAGAGAACCGGAACGGGTGGGTTGACGCCTCTTAGGAATACCTACAGTAGTAGATCGCTGGCTACAACAAGCGGTAAGCCAACAACTAATGACAAGAGTCGAATTGGGATTTTCAGATCATAGTTATGGTTTACGACCGCGAAAGAATATGCAACAAGCATTGAAACAATCACTCACATATATCAATAATGGAAATTGCGATATTGTGGATATAGACTTGAGTAAATTCTTTGATGAAGTAGCCCATTACAAAATACTACAACTGATTTACAAGAAGGTGAAATGTGAAACTACATTGCGACTAATACGTAAGTGGTTACGTGCACCAATACGCGTAAATGGTAAACTACAAAAGCGACGAAACGGATTACCGCAAGAAGAACGAAATAAACCCGAAGGGTGGGTGTCCGTTGGACATCCAATGAAGTGAACCGCTAGCGGATGGGTATGCAGAATGGGTGGCTGGGCAGTAGCTCAAAGTCCAATCTTAGGCACAACGATTAAAGTGTCATTGCTAAAGCGCAAAGGTTATGTTTCTATGATGGACTACTACTCAAAATTCAAAGTTTCGATTTAATGAACCGCAGGAAACTGCCTGTCCCGATATTTATCATCGGGAAGACCCGTATGTTTTCCTCAGAAAGGATTCTGTTCATTAAACTGTGCCTTTAATTCATATCGAATAGTAAAAATTATTTAAAATACACGTTCCCCAAAATTCACCAGTAGGTACACCGATAGCTGTTTAGCACAACATCACCAAAAATGTCGTGGGGTGACCCTGCACCCACGGGACATTTGTTGCTAATTGTTTTTTTTATGTGGAGTATTTTATTCATTCGTGAATTTAGTTTTTAAATCCATTCCTTCATGTAAAACTCTTTCCACTTCTATTCCATTCTTATCTATTTCTCTGTAGAAGATTACATGTTTATTAATCTTTGATCCCTTAAATTAGGGTACAGATTTCCGTATGATCTTCCATATTGTGGATTTATTGAAATTTTGGAACAGTGCTTTAACAGTTGATTTATATATTTGTCAGCTTAAGTTTCTGACCAATTATCATATGTGTAATTCCATATTTGTTTTAGATCTTGAACAGCCTTTTTGGTCAAAGAGTATTTAGCCATTCTTTTTCTTTTCTCTTTTAAGTTGATCTAAGAATGTGTCAGGATTAAAGTCTGTTGCTATTCCACTATTTATACCTTCTTCAATTGCCGATTTAAGTGCATAGAACTTTTGTTCTTCTTCCTCAAGTAACCTTAAACCTGCTCTTATAACTTCACTTGCATTTTTGTATCTGCCTTCTTTGATTCCATATCGAACGAATTCTTCAAAGTGTTCTCCTAACGATACTGATGTATTTCTTCCCATAATCTCTATTTTTTCAAAGTTACCAATATTTGGTATATCTCGCAACTTGAAAAGGATTTATTCTGCCTTCGTAATTACGTCTTGTTGAATTTTAAAAGTTTATTTATTGATATTAACAAATTTAAATCCTTTAGCTTAGCGAACTAATTTTCAGGTGTATTTCAAAATTTCGTTAAATTGATTATATTGTAAAAAACTATAATATCATGACAAAGGCAGAATACATTGAGATGTGTAGCCAACGTTGGGATATGATAAAGAACCTAGAGGGCACAACCACCCTTTTATGACCACGAGAAAGACTTTGATTCGAATATCCTGATGCTATAAAAATCATTGATTTTTATCATGTGATGGAGCATGTGGGAGCTTATATACATCACATTGCCAAAACAAAAATAGCATAGGATGGATATAAGAAAACTTTGGCAAGAATAGTAAAGAATAAAGGCGCCGAAGCAGCCATGAGATATATAGATAAAATACCTAGAAATACGGATAAGAAGAAAATAGAATATGCAAAACTTCTAACCGATATAAATAACAATAAACATATGATGGATTCCCCTCTTACATAGAAAAGGCTTACCTCATAGGCTCAGGAGCCATAGAATCAGCTCAAAGAACAGTACTCCAGAAACGAATGAAACAATCAGGACAAAGATGGTCAATAAAAGGACTGCAAAATATGATTAACCTTAGAGTCCTTTATATGAGTGGGTATAAAGAAAAGGTCCGTGATCTGATTATTAATCAGGACGCATAGCGAAAAAATGAAATGCACCTATTTCTGATACCTAAAAGCCAAATGGCAGACTCTAACAGACATCATTATTAAGTTCTTTTGTGCCCCATTGTGAACTTTTGCGGTTAAATTTTTTACACCAAATTTTTCAGCATTTCTGTATCGATATTAGAACCACAAAGAACGAGTACGACGGTTTGGCCTTTAAATTTTTCTTTCTGTTGAAGCAATGAAGCGATGGTAACAGCGGCAGATCCTTCTATGATTTTGTGATGTGTATGAAAAGCAAAATGCAAGCCTTGAATAATTTCTTCTTCAGAAACTAAAATAAATTCATCAATGACTTGCTGGCAGATAGGGAAGGTGATCGCATTTTCTTCAATCCCTCCAGCAGAACCATCTGAAAGGGTTTCGATAAATTCTGGAAGAAAACAAATTTTGCCAGCATCAACACTCAACTTCATTTCAGGCGAATTCGATGGTTGGCATCCAATCACTTTTGTTTGAGGCAAGGTAGTTTTGATATAAGAGCCGATACCTGATATCATACCTCCGCCACCAACTGTAACGAATATGGCATCAAAATGGTCGATTTGTTGGTCGACTTCTAATCCGATAGAACCTTGACCAGCGAGCACCTGCATGTCATTGTATGGAGATACCCATATTTTGTACTGACGTTTGGCCTCTGATTTTGCGAAGAGTTCAGTTTGCAAACTATCGCCATCATGAAAGCGCAGTTCTACAGGATAGTAACTGAGTGCTTTGATTTTTGCTTTGGAAGCTTTCTGTGGTAAATAAACAGTGCCTTTTGTTTCGGTAATTTCAAGTGCTCTTGCAAAACCTAAACCATGATTTCCGGTGGAAGCGGTGATTACACCTTGTGCTTTTTCTTCTTTGCTTAGACTGAGTAATTTATGCAGGCTGCCTCTGGCTTTAAACGAACCTGTATATTGCTCACTTTCTAGTTTAAGGTATACCTTACCTTCAATGAATTTACTGAGTTCTTTGGATTCCAGTAAAGGTGTTTTTAAAATATGAGGACGAATTTTTTCTGTGGCACTGATAACCTCATCATGGATTTTAGAAATATTAATCATGTATTCAAGGTAACAAATCCTCCATCAATAGGAAAATGACTGCCAGTAATAAATGCAGCTTCTTCTGTACAAAGGTAAGTGATCAATTGAGCGATTTCTACAGGTTTCCCCATTCTTCCTATTGGTTGTGTTTTCGATAGTTTATCGAACATTTCTTCTTTGTTATTTGGATAGTACTGTTGTAAATAGTTATCTACAAAAGGCGTATGCACTCTAGCAGGGCCAACAGAATTGCATCGAATTCCATGACTGATATAATCTCTAGCAATGGAGTAAGTCATCGTATGGACAGCACCCTTACTCATAGAGTAGGAAAATCGATCTGCCAATCCAACAGTAGAGGCAATAGAAGATAAATTTACAATAGCGCCTCCACCTGTTTGCTTCATTAAGGGTATCGCATGGTGCAGGCAAGAATACACACTTTTTATATTGACTTCATAAAGACGATCCATATCTGCCGGACTTGTATCTTCTACGTTTCCAATATGAGATACGCCTGCGTTATTTACTAAAATATCAATACTATTGTGCTGCTCAAAGATATGTAAGAACGTAGCTTTTAGTTTTTCATGATCAGTAACATTACAATTATGATAAAAAATATTTGGATTAGAATCTGAAAGAATGAAAGCGTTTGTATCATCTATATCAAGAAAATGAACAATCGCACCTAGCTGTGCCATGGTTTCAACTACGGCTTTACCTATACCTTTGGCGCCGCCAGTTATAATGGCCACTTTTTGATCTAATTGAAACATGTATTATTTTTTATAGGCTTTAAATAAATATGATTGTGAACCTAATCCTTCGATTTCAAGATCAACTCGATCACCCGCTTGCAGATACGTAGGCGGATCCATCCCCAGTCCTACACCAGGTGGTGTTCCAGTAGAAATTAAATCACCAGCCTCCAATTTCATGAATTGTGAAATGTAATGCACTATAAAGCCAGGACTAAAGATCATTGTTTTTGTATTGCCTGATTGCCGGACCTCTTCATTTACAGAAAGTTTCATATCAAGGTTTAATACATCTTCGATTTCGTCTTTGGTTACTAAATAGGGGCCAGTCGGTGTGAACCCAGGAGAGGATTTACCTTTGACCCATTGCCCACTTTTCTCTAACTGGAATTCTCTTTCAGAAACATCATTGATTAAGGTATATCCTGCTATGGCTTCTATCGCTTGTGCTTCTGATTCAGCTCTATAGATATCTTGTTGTAATATAATACCCAATTCTACTTCCCAATCTGTTTTTATACTATTTGGTGGAATAACAATAGGGTCATGAGGCCCTGCAATGGTATTGGTGGCTTTCATAAAAAGAACCGGCTCTGATGGTGTTTCCATTCCAGATTCTTTGGCGTGGTCTGAATAGTTCAATCCTACACATATGATCATATTCGGTCTGGCGATTGGATTCGCCCACCGATAATGTTCTGGAATGGAATTCAAGGTTCCATTTTGTAATAAATCTTCTAATTTTTTCAATCCATCGTTCTGAAAAAATTCATTATCCCAATCTTTGAAAAATTTGGAGCAATCAAATCTGATTCCTTCAATATAAATTCCTGGTTTTTCCCTGTGGGGTTGTCCAAATCTGACTAGCTTCATGAGTAATTTTATTAGTTAGTAAAGATGTACTATTCTTTTAATTCTAGGGAAAAATATGTAAAATATTCTTTGAATATTTGTGAAAATATATTTGTTAAATTTTCAATTGTAATCTGAGAAAAGACAAAGAGAGCTAAACCAAATTATATTACACTATTTTTTAATATATTTGAGTATTATGCGTTTATATTATTGAATACCTTAAAATTTGGAATAAAATGAACGCACCAGCTGAGTATTTGGAAAAGAAGTCGTATTTTATAACATTCCTTGCAACATTTCCTTTTATAATAAATGATAATAGTCATTAGATTATTGATCTATAACGATATGAATTTACATGGGACATATAAATGTTGAATTAAAGACAAGCAAAGGCGGACAAATTTACAATCAGGATTACATTTCTCAAAAGATTTTTGATCATTGTAAGGTCTATGCGATTGCAGATGGAATGGGTAATGGTTTGGGAGGAAGCATCGCTTCTGAAATGGCAGTCCAATCGGTATTGGAATATATAGAAAAGTATCCTGATAAGCCATTAAAACAAGTCATTGTTGAAGCTATTGAGTTCGCGAATGAGGAAATATATGTTTACACGAAATACAAGCCTGAATACAAAGGAATTGCCTCTACAATAACTGTTGTGGCGATTGACAAGGATTATGCTGTAGTTTCTTCAATTGGTGATAGCAGGCTTTACGTTATCAGAGATAGCCAAATCATTTTTCAAACCACAGATCATACTAAAGCTTCTGAAAAATTGGCATCAGGTCTTATAAGTTTAGAGCAGGCTGAAAACGACCCTGATAAATATGTTTTGACTCGAGCCATAGGTGTACAACATGTTGGCGAAATCACGGCTGAGGAATTGGTTTATCTAAAAGATGATCATTTTTTACTTTCTACCAGTGGCTTGCATGGTGAGTTGACCAATGAAGAAATTAGAGAATCCATTTCTAATCATCCTCTTTTAGAAGCTGTAAATCAATTATCTCATACTGCTGAATCTCGCGGAAAGGAAAAATACAAAGAGTACGATAACTTATCCTTAGCTATCCTCCACACAGCTTATTCTTCTAAACTTAGCCCTCATGGATCATTTTTTACTGAAAATCAAGGTGTAATAAAAACAGTTTTAGGCAGCATTGCAGCAATTGTATTGTTTTTTGTTTTAGTCGTAAAATTGATGAATATTCAAAGTGACCCCCAAGCAGATTATCATACTGTAAATCAGAGCCCTGGACCAGAACTTGTAGAACAAACAAGTATAGAAGAAGAAGCAATCCAGCCACCGTTGGAGGCATTCAGGAAAAATGAAGAAATTGAACTGCCAATTGTAAAAGATGAGGAACCTGAAGTTAAAATGCCTGAAATCATCAAGCCACCTGAGGAAAAAGTAGTTGTGAAGAAAGATGTCAAAAAGAAACCAGCGCCGCCTCCAGTAAAAAAAACAAAGCCTAAAAAAGAAGTTATAGTTCAAAATAAAGTTGTAAAAGATCCTGTAATTGATAATTTTACCATTGCTGAAGAAATTCACGATACACAGCCAACAACAGTTACGAATAGTACAACTCAAGCAACAACTGTTGTCGTCGATGAGAACTACAATCGTAGCGCTTCTGGTGCCACAGTGAGTCGCACTACAAATACGACAAACAGACCTCCAGTCAGACGAACTTCCAGTACGACCACTCAAGCACCTTCTAAAAAATCAATGGCTAAGAATACATCAGCTCAACCATCAAAGAAAGAAGAAGTCAAAAAGCCAACACCAGTTGTCCTAAAAGCCGAAGAAGTGACTGCTTTTGTAGATGAATTACAAGGAAAAAGAAAGGTTTTGCTGGATCTGCAAAGAAAGCTTATTCCTATCATGGCACGATCAAAAATATCCAATCCTAAAGAGTTCACTAAGGCGAAAGAACGATTCCAAAAAGCTAAAACTAACATATCAAACATGGAGTCTTGGGTGAAAGATATACAGGCGCCCGTATTAGAGTTGAGTAAAAATCAAATTACTGACATTGAAAAAAAGAACTTGTTTATAGCTGTCGAACGAGCAAGGCAGGATATTTCTATATTTTTATCGTCGGTGAAAAAGTAGAAGAAATGAGTGCATTAAAAATAAATCATTCAATTTTTGTAAAAAATGTTGAATATAAAATTTTGGAATGCTATTTTTGCAATCCTTTGTAAAATGAGGCTTCTATAAATATAGATTTTTTCTATTAATTTTTAATAAAGCAACATTGCGTAAAGGTTTTTATAAAGATAAAATGGTGGTTGTAGCTCAGTTGGTTAGAGCATCGGTTTGTGGTACCGAGGGTCGTGGGTTCGAATCCCATCTTCCACCCTTAAAGGGATAAGATGAATTTTCTTGTCCCTTTTTTTTTATTTGAAAACCCTTCCTCATTGAGACTTTTCTAGCACAGCACTCAAACTCTTTTCAAAAATGGTAGCAATGTATTCATTAATTTGAACTATCGAAAAGTTGTCTTTTTTTAGATATCGATTGGATAAGTAGGTTCTGCTGAGTAAGTTCCCATGCTAAAGCACGCTGATAAATTATTTTTTGAAACCCATTTCTTAAAAAGAATGCACTTCAAATGAAGCGCCAATTATCTTTTCTATAACTTCTTTATACAAAAGTTCTTCCATTATTTTTGAAATTGTTAATCTTTTAAAATATTTATCGTCAACAGAGTTGTCATATATTAGATAATCCTAAATCCAGATCACCCAAACAATTAATCTGTAATACTCGCAAAATCCAGATCACCAACTGTGAAACCTGAGAAATCCGTATAATCCGTGATTAGTTACTCGTTATAAAATTAATAAATAATATCGATTATTGATAAAATTCAATTCTTAATCACCACCCAAAATCCCAGCAATCTGGTCCCAGTCTCCATCCACTTCATCATTAGATTGATCTTTTCCAGGTGTGCTTCTCCCCTTTTCAATATACGTTTTCATGAGAAGTGTCAATTCATTAACAATATCAGGGTTTACGTTCTGAAGGTTTTTAGTCTCTGAAGGGTCATTGACAAGATCGTATAATTGTACTAAAGGTATAGCCTTATTTGCTTTGGCCTCATTAGGTTTTGGAAAACTCCAACCACCAGAGCCTGGACAAAAAATTAATTTCCATTGATCTTTTCTTATGGCGAAAGATCCATTGACTGAGTGATGGACTGTTGCTTCTCTTATCGGCGTATCTCTATTTTCATTTAGCAAGATTGGCATTAGGCTATAGCTGTCTTCTCCTTCGAAATCTTCCAAAGTATAATCTACGATATCAGCACAGGTAGCCATCAAATCTATTAAACAAATGGTTTGATCCGATGTTTGATTAGGCTCAATTTTGGCTGGCCATTTTGCAATGAAAGGTACACGATGACCGCCTTCATAAATATCTGCTTTGTGACCTCTGTAGGTGTAAGATGGATGATGTCCTTTCTCTGCTAACAGTTTAAAATCTGCCTCTGGTGAACAACCATTATCACTTGTAAAAATGATCAAGGTGTTTTGCTCAATACCAGAATCTAATATTACTTTATTTATTTGTCCAATATAATCATCAATCAATAAAATAAAATCAGCATAAGGGTTTAATTCACTTTTACCTAAGTATTCTTTTGTTGGTAATATAGGTGTGTGCGGTGATGGTAAGGCCAAGTATAAAAAAAATGGTTTTTCTCCATTGGCTTTTTCTGTGATAAAATCGATTGATCGTCTAAAAAAATTAGGCGTGACATCATCATGAATAAAATCTTTCCCTGTTGGGCCTTCTCTCCACCAAGTATATTTTGAACTATCAACAGTGATTCGATCTGGTTGGCTTGTGATCTTTCCATTCTCTACATAAACATAGGGTGCCATATCTAAAGATCCACTGTGTCCATATGCGTAATGAAAGCCAAGATCATTGGGTATATGTGTTACATTTTTTGTAAAATCAAGGTTGTCGAAATCAGCTGGATTCCAACCCGTACCTCCAAAGTCCAAGCTGTCTTTCGTTCCCCAATTCCATCCAAGGTGCCATTTACCAATAAAGCCCGTTTCATAATTGTGCTTTTTTAATAAAGAGGCAACAGTACTTCTTTCTTGCGGAATCAAAGCTTTAGATTTTCCAGTAAGTACTCCATTTTTAAGATGTGACCGCCAACTGTATCTTCCTGTTACGATGCCATAGCGTGTTGGTGTACAAACCGAAGAAGGAGAATGTGCGTCTGTAAAACGAATCCCTTCTGAAGCCATTTGGTTGAGGTTTTTTGTATTAATTTTGCAGTCAGGATTAAGCGCTCCAATATCTCCATAGCCCATATCATCAGCTAAAATGAAAATTATATTAGGGTAATTTTCTTCTGACTTATCTTGGCAAGACAAACAGATTAATATTAAAATCAATATTGAAATAGTATTTGGCCCTAATTTCATCTTATTACATTTTGCATTGAACATGAGTTGATATTGTAAAGAAAAGATACAAAATAATTATTCTAGTTCGCAATAGACTAAATCCCATAAGGGCATGAATCTATAAAGTAAAACTTACCACTAAGTCACTGAGTTCACTTAGGGTCACTTAGGCTTAAATTCTAATGGAGTTAAAGTAATTTTAAATAAGCTTAAGGGTCTTGGCTCAAAACTCAAGGCCAAAGTTTATATATTTAATCTCCAATAACTTTGATCTTAGATATCGTCGTACCGCTTACTTTACTCTCTTTCTTCATATCACTCACAGAGAATTCTATCGCTGACCTAATCAAAGCTTCCACCTTTTTATTCTTAAAATCAGTCACTTCTGTAATGGGAATATGCCGTATTAATTTCCCTGTTCCTTGCAACAAATTGTCTGGATCTTTTAACAAAGTCCCTTTATTGAATCCTAAATTGAGGTGATTGGAATAGATGGGAATATGGCAGTAAGCATCACCTAATTTTTCAGACACTGAGAAGACGTTGGTTAAAGCATGTGTATGGTACAATAGTTCATTTGCTTCAGGATGGATTTTTAATATAAAGTTCCGCAATGAAGTGAACACGGAAATAACTTCTTTAGATTTGAAATCTAAATGGTATTGAAAATCAGGATGTATTTTTCTAGCAGCCATTAACAGGAGTTTTTGTAATCAATTTTTAGTACTTGTAAAGTAATTAAAAATTTGACGATAAATAGCGATCCAAAAAATCTAAATTAAAAAACCACATCAAAATTACGTGATGTGGTTTTATCTAAAACTCCTTTAGTAAAAAGAGCTTATTTCTAATTTAAAAAGTATATCGAATACCCATTTGAGCATTCCATCTTGCACTATAGGTTCCTGATTGAACAATGTTCCAAGGATCTCCTGGATCTTGAAAATTAAATGTCAATTCATTTACATTGTTATCTGCATCTATGAATCTATTGGCTTGAATCAAACCAAAGGTATTACTACCCACAAAATATCTTCGTCCCCAATTCTTATTGATCATGTTGGTAAAATTAAACACATCAAGGGTCAACTGAACCTTGTGTCCTGATACCATAATATCTTGTGCTAATTTCAAATCAATGACATGCTCGAATGGTGTTCTTGATTGATTGGGTTCTGCATAGTCACCTCGTCTACTACTCAAGTATGAATCATTTGCAATAAATGCATCCAGTGCTGCCCATTGTTGTGCAGCTGTAGCACCACCATCTATGTCCACCAAATTGATATCAGATTGTGACGCTGGAACATATATAAGATCAGCATAACCAGCATTATTCGAAATATCAGATACTGCGGCATTTCCACCACTTCCATTGTACACATAAGAGAATGGAGAGCCAGATTTAGCCGTATAGAACAAGGAAACTGTAGTGGCAGCAACATCTGCCCATTTGAATCGGTGACTAAAGAATGATGTTAGTCTAGAGCCAGCTGCAAATGTTGATCGTGTAACATCAGGGTTGTTATTCCCTTGTACACTCAAGACATTCAGCCAATTCGTATTATTAATAAATCCTCTTCCATCTAACAAGGCTTTTGCATCTGTATAAGAATATGCTATGCTGAAAAATGTATTTTCAGATAACTGTTTTGAAGCTTGTGCTGTAAAATTAATTGTGTATCCTTTACTCGTATTATCTACAAGAGTGATGTTCTGATACGTAGGATCCAGCTTTGTAACAAAGTCTATTTGCGGTCGATTATCTGCTCCACTTAAATTCCCAACTGGATTAGGACTTATATTGATTTGCTTTACATCCATATTGTTTAGCGTTTTCGTATAAGTCACTTCAAAAGTCGCATCCCAACCACCAATTTTTTTATCTAATCCTAAACTACTTCTAAGGATTTGTGGATATTTAAAACCTTCTGTAAACAAATCAACATCTCCCGCTGGACTTGTACTTGACGCATAATCTCTAATCCAATCTTGAGGGTTACCAGATATCGGTTGTTGTCCAACACCTACACCGACTGAAAAGGCACTATTTAGCCCGTTACGAATAAACATTCCACCTGGCCATACCCAAGGAACTCTACTTGTGAATACACCTAATCCACCTCTGATCTGTGTCGTCTTATCACCACTCAAGTCATAGTTGAAACCAACTCTAGGGCTTATCAATAATTGCGTTCCGGGTGCTTTCGAAGCTCTTGCCCCTTGTAAATCCCAACCCGCTGATTCCAGGATTGGAACGGTTGTATTATTAAATGCAGTATTATCTAATGGTGGATCGTCAGAAAATATAGGAATATCCAATCTCAATCCTAAGGTAAGTTTTAAATGTGGGTTAACTTGTATTTCATCTTGCCCATAAAAGGCCAATTGCATCGCATTGAATGAGGGGCCTAAGTTTTCAGCCTCATCCCCAAGTCTAATTTGATCTCCACCGAAGGCTTGCTCATGACCAAATAAAGATAAATCTGGTAAGTCACCTGCTAAGTATCGATCTACGTCGCCAAAGAAGTAAGATAATCTAGGTGTTGAAAATATGGTAAATAAATTCTCAATCTTAAAAAATTCATTATGTGTACCAAAAGTCCAATTATGCTTTCCTTTGAATAAGTTAAAGTTATTCGTTATTGTAATTACATTTTGATTTACAATATTTGAATATGAAAAATTATCCGTCCCCAAAGTGATTCTTGCATTACCATCATTCAGTCGAATTTGAGGAAATGGATCTCCTAAAATATCACGATCATCACCAACAGTAGTTCTTCCAATAATTAAGTTATTGGACATATTGTCACCTAATATACTCTTCAATTCTATAGCTGTAGAATTCGTTGTCGAAGGAAAGATGTATCCTACTTTCTCAAATACTACGCTTGTCGCACTTGGCGTCGGATGAATCTCCGTTGTACCTTTTACGTAACTGTGTCTGGCCGTTAATTTATGTTTATCATTAATATTATAATCTAATTTCAACAAGATTTTTTCTCCATTCGTTGTTTGATTGTTATTTTCAAACTCACCCGGATCATAACCATAATTATCAATGGTTGCTTGTCTTATTTGGTTTAAGGTATTTAAATCAGAGTTTCCTTGATATTCACCTATTAGAAATGGGCGAGGAATTTCATCTCTTTGGATCTCAACATTGGTAAAGAAAAACAACTTATTTTTGATCAATGGTCCTCCAAGTCTTGCTCCAAATGTTTTTGCAGTAAAAGGAGCCAACTTTGTACGAGTTGCATTGTCATCGTTTGTTGGAGTTTTTCCTGAAAGATTCTCATTTCTAAAAAAGTAATAAGCTGAGCCTTCAAACTTATTGGTTCCACTTCTGGTTACCGCATTGATACCACCTCCAGCAAAACCACCAAGTGTCACATCGTAAGGAGCCAAAACAACTTGAATTTGCTCGATTGCATCGGGACTGATAGGTGAAATACCTGCCTGACCACCATTGGTTCCTGAGTTGGCTAAACCAAATACGTCATTATTTACAGCACCATCGATAAAAATGGAATTGAATCTGTTATTTACACCAGTAAATGAAATTCCTCCTCCATTAGTAGCGCCATTATTCGCAACATCTGCTTGAGGTGTCAAACGTAGATAATCATTCAAGCCTCTATCTGCACTAGGTAGTGTTGCAATCGCTTCTTGAGATACCTTTGTTTCAGAGCCTGTACGATTACCATCAAACAATCCACCAGCTGTAACAACAATTTCATCCAACTGGATCGATCCTTCTTGCAATGCAATATTAAAGGTCTCTGTTTGACCTAAAGCCAAATAAATGTCATTAATCGTTTTGTCTTCGTAACCAATGTAGCTTACAGAAATAACATAAGGGCCACCTACATTAACATTGTTCAAGACGAAATACCCTTCTGTGTTTGTTGTTGTACCATATTCAAAGCCAGTAGGTGTATGTACGGCTAAAACGGTTGCTCCAATTAGGGTTTCACCATTCGAAACAACTTGACCTGTAATTCTGGAGGATGTGGAACCTTGTCCAAATGACACCTGAACGGTCAGTAATAAAATTGCCAGTAATTTGACAACTGAGTCAATAGTTTTTTTCATAGCTAATTCTAACTAATTAAATAAATTAATTTGATTTTGGTGTAGTTTCTTTCAGTGAGACGCTGAAAAAATAGAAATACGATTCGCAAATGTACCTTTTAATACATATTCAAAAAAACTATTATGAATTAGTTATTCACATATGTTGGTAACTCGACAGATACAACGATATTAATTGTTAATTATAGAATTTAATTGTGGTAAATATTTATTTAGGTAATTGACTTTTATATGTATCCCAATCAGCAACCAAGGCCTTTACAATAGGGCTTCCTACTAAATATGCAGATTCTAAAGATGGTATATATGCAGAGTATCCTTTACCTGATAATTTCTCACCAGATAAACTTTCATAGGCACTTACTCCAGGCCATTGCATTGTAAAATTAGAGGCTGTTCTCAGAACGATCATACGATCTTTATCGACTTTACCTATAGCATCAAGACGTTCTAATGAATGCCAAGTGCCAATTTCTTCCATAGCTGAAGTGACAAAATTACCATCTCCTTCTGTCCAATAATCTACCCAATCATTAGCCCAGTCATTAAGTAATGCACCATGCCAATAAGTACTAGCTGCCAATTGAGTGCCGCGCATGACCAATGGCTTCATATCTGCAGCAGGAAAACCATTGTATAGTTTTCGCATATTTTCTATGTTTTCTGTATCTGGCAATTCAATATCCTTGGTCATTTCGTAGGCCCAATTCACCATCCCTTCATTTAATTTTATGGCAATAACTTCTCTTTCTTTAGGGAAAGGTTTTTCATAAGGTTTTGTCTTCCTTAAAGGAATGTATCCAGTCGTCCACCCTTCAGGAATTTCTCTTGCATCTATTTCATGTGACAGATCTCCATCAATAATCCAATCCGCCCATACAGCAGATGAAGTCGGTGCATCATTAGGATCTACGCCACTGATTCCAGCCACAAGCCAATACGCTTCACTTAAATCAAAGCGCTCATCTAAACCTAGTGAAGTTACAGATACAGCAGTTTTAGTATTCCCAACACCGGTGACGATACCTAACACACCCATCTCTTCATTATATCTGAGGTCTCTATATCCTTGTGGGAACGGTATCGTCTTATCCAAAGGCAATCTCTCGACCCAATGTTGAAATTCTCCAGGAACATCTCCTTCATCATTATCTCGTTCAAACATGCTGACTACAACCACCTTAATGTGTATTTTCTTTTCTTCCTTTTTGGGAGTCGAACAATTTTGAAATGAAATTGAGAAACATGCGATAAAAATAAACGGTAGAAAATACTTCATTAATTCGAAATGGTTTTAAGTGTGTTATTTATAAATGAATCCCATCTGAGATTCCAAGTTTGCAAAGCGCTTTCTTTTGCAACTGGATCAAGTGCTGCATAGCGTATCCCATTCATGGATAATTTTTTCAATGCAGCCAAATCTAGTTCCCATGCCATAAAAATACTCCAATAATCATAACTTAATCCTTTGTAATTAAAAATCATGGGGTCATCAGAACTGATGGTACAGTTTACACCTCGCCTTAAATAAGTGCTCGCCGGGTGCATTCGTAGATCTCTTATGTATCCTAATATTTGATTACTCAAGGGATTGATTTCCAAACAAATATCATCTTGCTTAATGCGATGTATCAAGGTTGGAAATCGAAATAAATTAAACCCATGACCTATTCTTTTTGTCCCTAATAAAACAGCGTCATACAAATTCTCTACAGAGGCCCAGTTGCTTTCTCCATCATGTAGAAATAATGGAAGACTTACATTTTCTGTCTTAGCCAAAGAATCCATTTTAATAAAATTCTTTGCATGAAACAAGGTTGGGTGCCCCGAATCTTCTTCTGCGACTAAATCGTAACTCGCCAGCAAATCAGGGTATCGTTTTTTATTTCTCACAGCTCTTTTCATATCCTTCCATAAAAAGTCTTCACTACGAAAACGTAGGTTTGCATGAATGACTTTTAAGGTAAATTCGGGATCAATTTTTCTAATCTCAGCTAAGGCATAATCAAAATGTGCCGTAAAATTTTCTATTGGTAAAGTACCTGTTGGATGATCTAAGTCATATAAATTATTGAAAAACGGCATTCTTAATTCCACATGCTGCACCTGATCGTCAACTAAATTTTTTAAGCCTTGCACTATATAATGAGGCATTATCGGATCATAACGAGCAAAACTAGTAATGCGATTAAAGATGCTTTCAAACTCATTCCATATATCAACAGAGTCTGCATCCAAAGATTCATCAAAGGTCAATAAGGATTTCATTTTCAATCGATTAGCCTCTTCACCTTCAAATAATACTTTAGCTTGAATATAACCCTCAGTGGCTTCACCTGGTTTGAAGGCCTGCATTTGCCCTTGGATGTGTCCAACCTGATCGTCTCCCCAGTAGACATACATTTCTGGGGTTTTGATCGCCATCTCGATGATCCAATTCACATCTGGAGCTGCCAAAGTATGAATGTGCAATGCACCACCTTTTGGCATGGATTCTATAATTTTGAACAATTGATTTTGCTCGATATGTATTTTTGATTGATAAAAATTTCTTGCTGGCGGAAAGAAGTGTTTGTCTTTATATTCTTGGAGTTGTTCTGCTTGAATTTTCTTAAGTATTCGATTTAGTTTTTTTTCTTTTTGATTCAATATTATGTCTGCTGAAAAATATTTATTCCTGTCTTGTTGGACTAAGTGATTTCTTTGGAGCATGAATGTATCAAAAGAAGATGTTTCAATTTCGTTCGTAGAAATGCGAATTGTTTTGGTAGTTGAACATGAGTTCAATAGTATGAGGAAACAGATGGTACTAAGAATGACATGAACATTATGTAACATATTTGTAAAAGTAATAACTCTATCTAACAAGTTTATGCTTCGGGCATGAATTCTAAAAAAACTAGCTTTAAAAGGAGTATCGTCAAGGAATTTATAGACCACGCTACAGCAGATTTTCGAATCACAGATAAGTTGAGAATTCTCTTAGAGATGTAAATTTTGCAGGGTGAGTAGATTTTAGTAAACAGTTTTCGACATCGAAAAAGATGACATCTTCTTGGAAAGATGTCATCTTGGGTAATAGTTAAGATTGTGGATAAGTTGGCAGCTCTTTTGGAGATGTGAACATTGCAGAATTCATTTATTTATCCATTTCTTTTTCTTAAGTTTATCATGCCATGACAAGATTTGAACTCAATAAAAATAATACCAACATAAAAACAGAATTGATTGCTGGTGTCACGACTTTCTTGACTATGTCTTATATCATTTTTGTGAACCCTGCTATACTTGCCCAAACTGGTATGGACGAATCATCTGTATTTATTGCCACATGTTTAGCTGCGGCCATTGGCACACTGATTATGGGATTGCTAGCGAACCTTCCATTTGCGCAAGCTCCAGGAATGGGCTTGAATGCTTTCTTTACGTATACAGTCGTATTTGGACTGGGATACACGTGGCAACAAGGATTAGCTATTGTGTTTTTATCTGGAATTTTATTTTTAATCTTAACGGTAACTGGTGTCAGGCGAACAATTATTGACGCGATACCTTTGAACTTAAAGTATGCTATTGCTCCTGGGATTGGCATGTTCATCGCATTAATTGGATTAAATAATGCAGGGATTATAGACATGAATCAAGGTCCAATAATTGATATTATTTTGCAAACAGAAAGCTTAGATAAGGATCTGATGATATCCCAAGTAAATAATGCGCCTTCTCAAGTATT
>CAKZFK010000085.1:0-49784 GCA_936440205.1 Lepidonotus clava | reverse complement strand
CCCCGTTGCCTTCTATTTCACTACGAAAGGGCTTATAACTTAACTACGGAAAATACTTTTCTCTTAGGCTTTGATTTGTCTTTAAGTAAGGAATCAATCACTACAAAAAAACTAATTTATAAAGACCAAATACTGGGAATAGGTCCAGTAGAATTAACCATATTAAAAGAAAACTTACTCAACATCCCTCAAATGAACTTAATATAAATGATTCAGAAAACAAGAAAGAGCAAATGGTTTAAGCAGTTGATTATTTTTCAGCTTATCTGTGTATTGAATCTCTTCATATTTCCTGGAACTTCTTTTGCGTTAACAGGAGGTCCAAGTCAGCCAGAGGTACAAGGCTTCGAGCCAATTGGGACTTCTGATATGGTGAATTTATTTACAGGAGATTTCAAATACAACATTCCACTTTTAGACGTCGGAGGCTATCCCATAAATTTGAGTTATCAGGGAGGCATTGGAATGGATCAGGAGGCAAGTTGGACTGGCTTAGGCTGGAGTTTAAATGCAGGGGTACTAAATAGAGCGATGAGGGGATTGCCTGACGACTTTAAAGGAGACGAAGTAATCAAAGAAATGAATATCCGTCCAAATAAAGTTTATGGTGGAAATTTGGGAATAGGAAATATCGAAATTGCAGGTGCACCGATTATAAAATTAGATGTTGGCATTGGTGCCTTTTATAATAACTATAAAGGTATTGGCTTTGAACGTACACTGGATGTAAACATTGGCATAGGAGACAAGCAAAAAGGTAAGTTAAATATAGGCTTGGGGTTAACTGCCAATTCTCAGGAAGGTATAGGTGTCAATCCGTCATTAAGTTTAAGTGTAGATACTGACAAAATATCGAGTATCGAAGATGGTTCTAGCTCTTTTAGCTCTAATATCGGAGCTTCTTACAATTCCAGATCAGGTCTTAAGGCATTGTCTTTTGGGGTAACAGCGTCTTCTTTCGAAACCAATGGTAAAAAAGGAAAAGCATTCAGATCACGGTCTACTCAACCTATAAATGGAGGAGCCTCAATACCTATGAGCCTGCAATCCTATACTCCTCAAATAAATCTCCCGATGGAAAACTCATCCAATATGGTTCATGTAGGCATAGGACCGGAAGGATGGTGGGTGAAAGGAAAAGCAAAACTTAGCGGTTATTTCAATGAACAAAAACTTCAGTTCAGAAAACAGTCATCCATGGCATTCGGCTATTTATATGCTGAAGAGGGACAATCAAATCCCCATGCCTTAATGGATTTCAATCGGGAAAAAGATGGTTCGTTTACAAGAAATACACCTTCTCTGCCTCTTACCAATTTTACTTACGATGCCTTTAATATTTCGGCACAGGGTGTTGGTGGAATGTATCGCCCTTTTAGAGCAGATGTGGGTACAGTTTTCGACAATCAAGTCATGAGTTTTAGCAATTCAAATCGAATAGGCGTTGATTTTGGAGCCGCAAATACAGCCAAAGGAGGTGCTAACGGTGGGTTTAATTTTAATATCTCAACTTCAGGTCAGTGGTCTAGCTCGAATCCCGCAGGTTCAGATCTTTCATTTAAAAAAAGAGCCAATATTACTAATAGTCATATCCATACCTATGAAGCCTATTACTTTAAGCAAGCTGGTGAAATGGTCCCTGTAGATGAAAATTATCATAATCAATTAGGCAATGATAGTCCCGTTAGGCTGGAAATAACTGATGAAGGCAATGTCGCAAATTTAAAAAGGAAAACATCACTTTCTAGTACTTCAGAGCAAAATTTATCATTACCAGATAAAAAAGTCAATAGAGAAAAACGAAACCAAGTCATGTCTATACTTACTGCCAAAGAGGCAATTAATTTTGGACTTGAAAAACGCATCAAAAGTTATAAATTTCTGAATCCTCAAACTGGTGAAGATACCGAAACCCTCATAGGAAGGACCGATGTAGCAAAAGACCATCACCTTTCAGAGCTAACTGTACTAAGACCTGATGGGGCAAGATATGTTTTTGGCATCCCTGCATACAACTTAAAACAAAGAGACGTTTCCTTTAATGTGAGTGGAAGCAGCAACTGTGCAACAGGCCAAGTTACATATGATCCAGTGGCAGATAATTCAATTTATAATACGAATGGTATAGATCACTATTTTTCGGCAACAGAGCTCCCGCCTTTTTCTCATTCATATCTTCTAAGTGGTGTTTTAAGCCCTGATTATATTGATAGGGGTGATGATGGAATGACAGAAGATGACTTTGGAAACTACACCAAATTCTGTTATAATAAATCGGATAGTGTCTACCATTGGCGAGTTCCTTATGAAAAAAATTCAGCTAACTATAATGAAAGTCTAAAAGCCGATGAAGAGGATAACAAAGGAAGCTATACCTATGGTGAAAGAGAAAATTGGTATTTGCATACGATTGAAACAAAGACACACCGTGCGGAATTTTATATCTCTGACCGCAAAGATGGATTCGGAGTTATAGATGAAAATGGTGGACTGAATTTAAATAATCCAGTTCAAAGACTCGATAGCATTAAATTGTTTGCGCTGTGTGATAGACTTGAAAACAAACAAAATGCTGAGGTTATTAAAGCAGTTCATTTTAGATATAATTATAATTTATGTCCCACTGTACCAAATAACAGTGGATCTCCAGAAATTAGAGATGGTGTGGATGTTAATCTTAACCAAGGGAAATTGACTTTAGAAAAAGTGTTTTTTACCTATGGGAAATCTAAAAAAGGAATGCTTAGTCCGTATCAATTTCACTACGCAGATACAGATTATGATGGTAGCATAGAGCCAAATTTAAATCCTTCCTATAATTTAAAAGGCTATGACAGATGGGGCAATTACAAACCGAATCTGGCGACAAGTTGCAATGCAACAGACCTTAATTTATCCAGCGCTGAATTTCCTTATGTAAACCAAAATAAGACTACTACTGATGTGCATGCAGCTGCCTGGAGTCTAAATGGCATACAATTGCCATCCGGTGGTTTTATCAAAGCAAGCTATGAATCTGATGACTATGCTTATGTTCAAGATAAAAGAGCGATGCAAATGATTGAAGTGGTAGGTATTGGAAATTCTAGTTCTTCAGCAACAACTAACAAGTTGTATACTAATTCTGATGAACATTTCTTTTTGAGAATTAAACTTCCTGAAATTGTAAACGACTATACTGAGCTAAAAGAACAGTATTTTCTGGATGAAGAAAAGAAAGAAGTCAAATCTATGTTTTTCAAATTCATGATTGATGTTATAGGTAATCAAGGTGGGCTTGGAACTGATCTTGAAGCTTTTGAATATGTATCAGGTTATGCGGACATAGAGAGTTTTGGTTTTATTAGTAGCAGTGAAGCATGGATAAAATTAAAACCTGTTTCCATTGGTGATAAACCAGGTGGTAAAAAAATAAACCCCATTCTTAAGACAGCTTTCCAATTTGCTCGTCTCCACCTGAGTAAAAAGGTATACCCAGGATCCGATCCAGGAGTCGGCCAGCTTGAGAATGCCATTCGAGGATTATTAGGATCCATGATGGACTTGCGGACAATGGCTAAAGGTTTCAATAGGACCCTTCAAGATTGGGGTTTCAGTAAAGAGGTTTTTCTTCCAAAATCAAGAGTCAGACTTTATTCACCTACTTATAAAAATGGTAGCGAATTCTCTCACAGTAAACTAGGCGGAGGTGCCAGAGTTAGCAAAGTGACCATTAGTGATAGATGGGCAGATATGGTGGAGCACGGGAGTACTTTTGAGTATGGACAAGAATACTATTATACTACAAAGAATGAGCATGGAGAAAAAATCAGCAGTGGTGTTGCTGAATACGAGCCTATGATTGGTAATGAGGAGAATCCTTTCCGGCAACAAGTAGCTTTTACCGATCAGCAAAAAATGGCTCCTGACAATCGTAACTACTCAGTCATCAATTGAGGAATAAAGGAAAGAGCATCAAAGACATTTCCGTTATTTTTGAGACAGGTGTCAATAACTGATCTAATCATTACAAATTGATCAGCACCTCTAGATGTTTTGAAAAATCCAGATACTTTCTGTTTTACTTTGACATTCCGTATTGCTCTTTCGGAAGCATTATTATCTGGAGGCACATTTTCATAGTAGAGAAAAGGGAAAATATTCTTTTGGCGTTTAACCATTCGTTTTCTAAAAGCTTTGAGCTTTTTGTCTTCTGTGTAAATGGGCAATTCAATCAAGGCTTTGACATCTTGGGTAATTTGATGTACTCGATTTTCATATTCACTCTGCCCATACTGTTGCTTGACTTTTAATGCTTTTCTTAATAATTGAGCAAATTTATAAGCCCAAGCAGAATTTCTTTTTTCGATAAAGAACTTCAGCTCTCTCAGTAAATGGGCTATACAGATTTGATGACCTTTAGCTGGAGTTTTAAACTGTGCACTCAAACAATCATGTACCAAAATGCTTTGTGGAAAGCCTTGCTCAAAATTATCAACTACCGTTTGATAACCTCGACTTACTGAGTTTACTATATAAGTTAGACTGTTTGTCTGCCAAGTCCATATCCAATTCTTTTTACCATTTACTTTACAGCTTGTTTCGTCTGCACCTACACAATCACTTAGTTCCACTCGCCTCTTTATTTCTTTATATACTGGCTCGCATTTACGTGTAAATGACTTCAGTTTATTACCTATTGTCCCTTGGCTAAGTGATAAGTGGAATACTTGTTCAAAAAATGATACTACCCGATTCCATGATATATATTGATAGGCTACTAAGTAGGCTATCAAACTTGTTATCCGATTACCATAATTGACATGATTGGTAACTCCATCTGGAAAGCCACCATGCGTACAATGTCCACACTTACACTGTTTTGAATAGCTGCGATGTTCTGTTACTATTGGTTTTATTGGTGGAATATCAATTACCTGACGACGTGCTTTGAATTGCTCGGTTTGTCCTGACAAGCTTGTACCACATCCGTTACAATACTGGGGAATATGATCAATGATCTCATCTGGGCTGTCTACCATCTTTAATGTGCTTCCTTTATGACCCTTCTGTCCTCCTGGCTTTTTCCCTGATCGTTCTCGCAAACTTGTATTCCGTTTTGGTTTAGATATATCACTTGATGGTGGCTTAGAACTATTTCTACTTGTTTTTTTATGTTCCAATTCTTTGATGCGAGCCTTTAACTTCTTATTTTCCTTACGTAGCAGAGTATTCTCTTTGCGTAGAAAAATTACTTCTACTTCTAATGAGGATAGTCGATCTAATATGTATTTATTGTTTTCGATAATGAGTATTTTTACTCTATTATCTCTCTGGTAGGTCAATTCTTACACGCTAATATACGAATTATTATTATTTCTGCACCGACTGAGTGGTAACTGACAATCAGTATTATAAAGAAACGCCTTTTGGAGAATCATTTTTTCCGAGTCCTAACGTGGGCTATAGCGAAGTCAAGGTCAGAAACTTACAGCACGATGGAGTCAAACGAAACGCAACTGGATTGGTTAGACATCTCTTTTACACTGCGAAAGATTTCCCTGTTTATACGGACCAAACAATATTGGATTCTAAAAGTGCTAAGCCGTCTTGGTTAAAAAAGATTTTGAAAAAAGACATTAAGGAACGTATGGTGGTCAGCCAGGGCTTTGCTATTTATTTAAATAACATGCATGGGCAACAAAAAGCACAATGGGTCTATCCAGAATATCCAGATAATACACCAGCAGATGAATACAAACCTATATCGGGAGTTGAGTATTTCTATCAAACACAATCAAATAATCCCAAGCATTTGAATAATGAAGTAAAGGCAATTTCTAAAACGGGAGATGTAACTGTAGTAACTGTGGGTAAAGAAATTGATTTAGTCTCTGATATGAGAGAAAACAAATCCAATATGTCTGGATTTACCTTTGCTTTTAATCTAGATGTATCCATTCTTCCACCAGCACCGGTTCCAATTCCTTCATTTTGGCCCACCTTCTCTAAAGAAGAAACACTGTTCAGGTCTACGACCATGACCAAGGTTGTTACACAATATGGAATATTAAAAAAGACCATTGCCTACGATTTAGGTTCAAGAGTGTCTACAGAAAACCTCGCTTTTGATGGAGAGACTGGAGAGTTGCTAGTGACTAAAACTCAGAATGACTTTGAAGATCCTATATATTCCTATACCTATCCGGCTCATCTTGCTTATGACAAAGGAATGGGGATGGCCTACAAAAACTTAGGCGTATTATTTGAAAGTGGTGACTATAACTATAGCTCTGGCATCCTGACGTTTGCTGGTATTTATACACCATCTTACTTTACAGAAGGGGATGAACTTTCTATAAATAATAATAGACTATGGGTCACTGAAGTCAATGCAAATAACATTAAAATTGTTGATGAGACAGGAGATTCGCCTAACATTAGTAATGTTATTGGCCCTATTAAAATAATTAAGTCAGGTAGAAAAAACATGCAAGTAACTCCGATTGGAACAATTACCTCGAAAGAAAATCCTATTGCAGGAGGTTCTCTTCATAACTTTTCTGAGGATGATAAAATCATCAATGCTGGGGCCGTAGAATTCACTGATGAATGGAATGGATTCTGTGAATGTGGTATTGATATAAACGATGAGGTAGGATTGAATAATCCATACATTCTAGGTTGGAAAGGTAATTGGCGTGCAAAGCGGTCTCTCCTTTTTCTTACAGACCGCATTCAAGCAAATCTTAATCGCAATACCAATATCAGACAGGATGGTGTTTATTCAGAATTCAATCCTTTTTGGTTGCATGATGGCATAGGGCATTGGAATCCCAATAGCGGTGCTTTATTTGGATTTAATAATTGGACCTTCACTTCAGAAGTTACGATCTTCAGTCCTTATGGTTTTGAATTGGAGAACATGGATGCATTAAAACGATACTCTTCCGCCATTTATGGTTTTAATCAAACACTACCAACAGCAGTTGCCTCTAATGCTCGATATTCAGAGATAGGTTTTGAAAGCTTTGAAGATCATGATTGTAAGTCATGTACAGATGATCATTTTAGTTTTAGTGAGAGTATTCCTCAAGCAAATATAAGCACTCTTGAGGCACATACTGGACGTCGAAGTATAGAGGTCTTGCCAAATCAAAAGGTATCGATTATAAAGAATTTAGTGTTATGTAAAGATAGGGCCAAACCTGAAGTTAATTAATAATGTAAAATGAAAACTCAACATAAAGTCATAAAATTAATTCTTATTTTCTTCTTGGCCAGCTTACATTCAATTGTATTGATTAGTCAAGAAGGTGATTTAGAATGTGATAGATTATTAACAGATCAAATAGAAATTAGTACAGGTATTAATCCAGCTACAGGTGCTCCTGTTTCAGGAACCGATGATCCCAATTGGGATTTAATTCTTTACCCTCCCGGACCAATTTCACCTGTAGGAACTGGCCCTGGACCTGGAGAAATAGTCACATCTACAGATGAACCTTTTGATGCTTGGTTTCCACAAGGTCAATATATTCCAAATAGTAGTTTCAATGCACAATACCTGAGTATCAATTCTTCCGCACGCGGAGTAAAGCCAAATACAATTGGAAACCCATTTCGTTTTCAAAGATGTTTTTGTTTATCTGAATCTAGTGAGCTTACATTCGATATGGCTTTTATAGCAGATGATGAAGGTAAAATGTCACTTATAAAATCTGATAATAGTCAACACTATTTTATTCCTAGCAGTGGTAATTCAGCATTTAGCGCTAAAACTTTTATTAATGAAACACTCTTTCTAACTGAAGGGAGGCACTGCTTAATTATGGATGTTAGAGATACTGGGTCGGTTGTTATGGGATTTGGTGTAGAAGGTACTATATCAGGAAATGGTCTTTTGAATCCTAATCAAAAGTGTTGCCCTGATCTCTCTACCATTACAGGTACTAAATTCAATGACCAAAATTGCAATGGATCATTTGACAAGGATCTTGACACAACATTAGAGGGATGGACAATTCAATTAATAAATCTACAAGGTCAAATTGTTGGTGTAGCCACTACAGATGTTAATGGGAACTATTCTTTTATTAATATACCCAATGGAAACTATACTGTAAGTGAGGTGCCAATGCCTGGATGGGAAATTAGTCACCCTGAAGATAACTCCTATTCTATAAAATTAACTGGGCAGCCTGAAGCAGAACTTAATTTTTTCAATTGTGAACTGCCAGAACCTTGCAGTGACTGCCCATCTTCATTCGCCCCAATTCCAGGTCACCAATATGTATTAAGTGCATGGGTTAAAGAAGATTCACCACCTGGAAGTATTACTTATCAGGGCCCAGAAATTTATATTAACCATCCTTATATGGGTGTTTCAAACGGCCCATTCAAAGGAGACGGAATTATTATTGATGGATGGCAAAGGATAGAAAATGTCATCACTATTCCTATTGATGCTAAGCAAATTGAAATTGAATTGAATAATAATGGAAATAACAAAATCTATTTTGATGACATCAGAGTCCATCCCTTTTCGGCTAGCATGAAGTCTTTCGTTTACAACCCAGTGAGTCTGCGATTGATGGCGGAATTGGACGAACGGAATTATGCCACTTTTTATGAATACGATGAAGAAGGTGCACTCATACGCGTAAAAAAGGAAACAGCTCTAGGTATTCAGACCATACAGCAATCTTTCAATTCTACTCAGAAAGTAAAATTCAACTAATGAAAGCAACAAAAATGATATCTATTCTAATTGGAATTTGCTGCTGGAGCATGCTGTTTGGTCAGAACTTTAAACAAGATATTGAACGCATCAATGCGACTTACAAAGCCACTGCTCGATATCAAATGGAGATGGATTATAATTTATATGTAAGCCATAGTTCTTCTCAAGTAAACGAGAGTACGCATGCATTGATCATTAGAAATGAAAATGGTTTTTATTCCAAAATGTTTGAACAGGAAACCATCATCAATCAAGAATATGTCATTTTGCTTGATCATGATAGCAAAATATTTATGATCGATCATTTTCAGAAGGGACAAATAAATAATAGTCCACAACCATTAATCAGCAATGACTCTTTAATGAATATGCTTAAAACTATATCTCCAGATATAGAACTAGCAATAAGAGATATTGAATTTTCAAAAGGCAAATATGTTGTGCATTACAATTACGGAGAATTGGAAATGATGACCTTGTATTTTGATGCTGCAAGCTATCAATTTCAAAAGGTAATTATGTACTACAGGGAGGCTATTCCCATCTTAGAAAATAAGCAGCCACAAAAACCACGGCTAGAAATTATTTATCAAAATTTTGACACAAATCCCAACATACCCAAGGAATTGTTTTCTGAAAATAAATATGCACAAATCGTTTTGAATAAGAGCTTAAGCCCTAAAGGAAAAATGAAAGACTATACTGTCATTAATCACTTATGGCGGAATCATGAATCGCAAGAATAAAAATAAATAGGAATGCTAATGAATCATCAATAATTATGACTTTCATTCAAAACATAGGAGTAAAATGTTTTTGTTGTCTGATTTTACAAATTGGATTAGTCCTGACCATATGGGCGGGCGAAGAACAATACGTTCAAACAATTCCTGTTAGTAATGGTGTTTCTATTCAAACTAATGATCCTTTATTTCCATCCACGTTTAATCCAACTTGGGAATCTGGAGCCAATATAGCACATCAGGAAGTGAGCAATCAAATTATCTTCCGTTTGGACCCAAGTAATACGACATTTCAAGCTTGTAATTTTGTTGCTACTGTTAATTTATCTGTTTCATATACTGACGCTTTAGGTGTTAATCTAACACAAACAACAAGTCTTACAGTAGAGTATAATAATGATCGAGGTGTAGTGCATCAAGATCAGGATTATTTTATTTTCACAGGTGGACATCAAGTGAACGTGACTATTGATAACCTTACGGTCAATTACACTTCAGGATCCTGCACAGTCACTCCAAACAACTTATTGCTTGATAATAAAATACTAATAACGCGGCATTACAATTTTAACCCAAACACTATTGGTAGTTTTGTGAATTGCTCACTAACACCTACTTATTTAGCTAATAGCAATGAAGCAGAACTTATATGGAATCCAATTCCAGGAGCAGAAGTGTACGAACTTGAGTGGTTTCATATTAACGATTATAACGGTATAGGAGGTGCATTAATCCCTAGTTTATTGGAATTTGATTTTCGCAAAAATAGCACACGGATACAAACCTCAAAAACAACTTATCTGATTCCAATTGTTTATGATCAAGGATACATAGTTTTCCGATTTCGAGCGATTGGCCTAGGAGGATCTAATTTCGATATACCAATAGCAGGAAACTGGACCATTTCTGATGGTATGAAAATTGATCCAACGGCCTAATGCCACTTGAAAATTGGCAGTGGAGCTGTCACACCGATCCACGAAGGTGACTCATTGAATTGGCAATACATCGCTAATTTTGCAGAGGAAGGCAAGAATAAAATTTCCATCTCCTACTTTGACGGAAGTCTGCGTAATCGTCAAGTAGTCAGTAGATTGAATACTGAAGAACAAACGATTGTTGGAGAAACGATATATGACCACCAAGGTCGAGGTGCTATACAAGTGCTGCCAACCCCTACCAAAGATCAACACATTCAATATTATGAACTGTACAATCGTCCAATTGGTGATAATAGTCGTAGTTATGATCGGAACAATTTTGACTTAGATGATGTAACACAAAATTGTGATGCTAGTGCAGATGAGATGAGCCCTACTGTGGCGACAATAGGATCTACAGGCTCTTCTAACTATTATTCAGAACAAAATTCCGATCAGACTGGACATCAAGCCTATGTGCCAAATGCAGAAAATTATCCTTTCACGCAGATCGATTATACACCAGATAATACTGGACGTATCCGTCGACAAAGTGGTGTAGGGCCAACTCATAAACTCGGTGCTGGACATGAAACTAAATATTTCTATGGTAAACCCCTGCAAGAACATCTAGATCGAGTGTTTGGCAGTGAAGTAGGATACTTTAGCCATTATAAAAAGAATATGGTCATAGATGCCAATGGCCAGATTAGTGTTTCTTATCTCGATCAGCAAGGGAGAGTCATTGCAACTTCTCTAGCTGGCAATGCACCTCAAAATTTGAGGTCTATAGACTCAAATAAAGAAGGGAATCCAGATATTTTTAATGCGAATATTCTAGATAACAAACCTTTAATTCCTGGCGATAATCAACTGATCTCTACCTTTACCTATCTGGCGACTACCGCCGGAGATCATACCTTTGATTATAAGCTTATTGCAGAGCAATTTCAACCGGAATGCCTTGAAGGTTTATGTTACGATTGTGTCTATGATTTGGTGATTTCTATTAAAGATGATTGTGGAGAGGAAATGATTCCCGGTGGTGCTATTAGAGAAACAATAGGTCCACTAAATAATTTAGATGAGTTATGTAATGTGGTAAATTCTCTGAATAAAAATTTCATTGTCTATTTGGAGGTTGGCAATTATGCTATTCACAAGACTTTGACAATAAATGAAGAAGCGCTGCAATTTTACTGGGATGATTATGTAAGTCGTGAAAGTTGCATCATTCCTTTGGATGACTTCATCGATGAGGAAATGGCTCAAATTGATTTTAGTCAATGTGAGCCTGCAAATAATTGTGCAGCTATCTGCGAACTCATGCTTGATCCAAGTGTCACACAAGAAGAAATTGATGTTTGTCTTCAAGAATGTGAAATGGCTGATCCTTGTGAAGGTGGACGCCTCGCAATGTTGGCAGACTTTTATCCAGGTGGTCAATATGCATTATTTGACGAAAGTCTGAATTCTATAAATCCTATTCCTGCCTTTGAAGCTGAAGATTGCTATTCTATTTTAAATACTTATTCCTTGGGTAATGCTTGTGGAGCCTTAGGACACTTCTTTTTTCAGAACGGCAATGGAATTACAGGCTATAATGATCCCCAAATTGAATACGAAGATGAAAATGGAGACTTAATTTTTATCTCTTTACCTGATGGCACTTCTAAGAAGCCGAATGAATTAACCCTGACAGAATTTATAATGAATTTTGACCCTATTTGGGCGGAGGCATTGATAAAATATCATCCAGAGTATTGTGATTACCAATGGTGCTCAGGTCCAATGAGAAGTAGTGATCTGTACGATCATCTGATGGAAAGTACCGATACCTATGAAGAAGCGCTAAATCTTGGTTTGCTAAATCCTTTAGATGTTTCTAACTCACCTGTGAGTTTAGGCAATCCCGATCCATTCTTTGACGGAGGTCTAGGTAGTCTTTTGATAAACGAGATGGAAGTTTTTATGAATTCCTATACTGTAACAGATCCTGGCAGTGGCAATACTTCAGCTTATAATTTGTGGGAGTTGGCAGCTATTATGGTAATCTGTAATGCTCCTGATATAGTGGATCCCGAAGCTTGTAAAATTGATGTTGTTGCGAATGTAATTTTCGAGCCCTTTTCCAGTAATAATCCCTGTTCTCCTGATCGTATATGGCGCATCTTCAGAGGTCTTTACTTGGGTGAAAAACAGAGATTGGTTGAATCAGTGGCGATTTGTTCACCACCACCTAATGATAAAGAAGAACGTTTTCCAACTTTTGAATCTGCGATGAATGAGGCTGGCTTCACTCAGGTATATGGTGATGCAACTGATGTGACAAACGATTTAACTTCGTTCGCAGATAATGGAATTGAGACAGTTTGCAATGATCAATGTGAAGCTTATGCTGATCATTGGATGGATCGATTATCTGGTTGCCAAGCTATAGGAACGGAATGGGAATCTGGAAACATGATCTATGATCAGCTGCGAGGTAAACTAATAGAGATCTGTATTATGGGTTGTGATGCAGCTCATCCTCTAGGAGCTACTTCTTTAAATCCAGATAGTCAAGGTGTACCACCTGTCAATCCAGGTACTAATTATTTAAATTTTAATGATGCCATTGTAGATATTATTGGTGTAACAAACTTGGATTGCAATGCAGATTTGATCAACATGCCCAGTTCTTACGAACACGATTATCCATCTATGACAGCTGGTAGTAATATGGATACTTGTGCCTGTGATAAAATCCTAGAAGCTGAAAGGATATACAAGGCTTATATAAATGGTCCTGGATTGCCTTCAGGCATATCAAATCTGTCAGATGTTTTCATAATGGTATTTGGTGAAACAGTTGATGAAATAAATAGAAAAGCCTGTCTCTGTGATTTAGCTTTTTTAGAAGGCCAAACTGCTCCTGCTCAGCCTTGGACCGAGAATGGAATATGGACAGAGGAAGCAGTAAGTTATATTGATCAGAGTGGCGAATATATACCGATAAGTCTGACATGCTCGCATTGCTTTACCTGTTCAGAAATTCAGACCGAAATAGATGCATATGCTAGTTTCATAAGCAACAACTATGATATTGGACAAACCATACCTGACTCTATGATTGGGCAAGTCCATATCATGACAGCGACTCATCTAAATGAATATTTTAATTTGGATTTAACTTTTATAGATTATGAAGACTTCCTGGCTGAATGTGATTCAAGTCAAGAAGCCGATTTGTATTGTGGCGATCTAACTACGGAGGCACTGGATTTAGAAAAATTATTATTTCATTTAGCGTTTCAAAAATCAGGTGATCAAGCAGAATTATTGGATACTACCTGTCTATGTTTATTACCCTATGGCAATCCACCGACTAACCCACATTTACCTTTTACACCTGATAATGTATTAGACTATTATAATTTTTGGTCTACACCTCCATTTACAAATAGCCTTATTGATCACATAGATCCAAACTATAATTTTTCGAGTACTTCTTGTGATCATTTGTATATTTTTGATGAAATAATTGGTGATACTTTATATGGACATATTACTAGCCCAGGTGGTAACGGAACAGATTGCGAATTAAGCTTGTCGTTTATAGATCCTGGCTTTGAATTTGATAATATAATTGATTTTTTCAATATTCGACCCGACCCAGATTTCTTGATGGCTGGCACCAATACGCATTTTTTGATTGATGTAAGAATATCCATTGGGGGTGAAGAGCTTGTGACAAATTTACAAGGAAATACTGATTGTTTCCCAATAATTGACTGCACAGACGATGCTGATTTTTTGACCCTTTGTAATCCAACTAATCCTGAATCTCCACAAAGTGATCCCTGCATTGACAATTTGATAAACATCGCGATTCTAAATGCAACTACCGCCTATGAGAACTATATAGAACAAGCAAAAGAAGAATTTCGACAAGCCTATATCACAAAATGCTTTGAGTCGGCAACAAATGAAAAGTTCAATATGGAATTCGCTGACAACGAATATCATTACACCTTGTACTATTATGATCAAGCAGGTAACTTGGTGCAGACTGTACCACCAGAAGGTGTTGAATTCCTGACGGATCTGACTTGTGTAGAGCAAGCTGCCGATGATCGAGCCAATACCAGTAGTGAAAGAGATTTATTTACCAAGCATCGGATGGCTACCAATTATAAATATAACAGTCTGAACCAATTGGTAGAACAGCATGTACCTGATCATGATGATTTCGATGACTGGCGACTTAATGCACTTTCAATTCCATCAGGATTAGAAATAAATGATATTGATTTTGCAACAAATATGAAAGGCTATTTTGTAGCTACGAAAGTGGGTTCAAGTCCTCTAAAAGGAGAAATATATCAAACCTTAAATGGAGGTGCTAATTGGCAGCCTTTACCAGCAGCAGCAATCAATCCTGGTGATTTAGAAGCAGCTCAATTTGTGTCTGCCAACATTGCTTATGCAGTGGGGGAAAATGGCATTCTTGTGAAAACAATAGACGGTGGAGTGATCTGGTGCCTCATTTATACAGGGGCCATAGAAAAATTGGTGGGCTTGTATGTAAAGTCAACCCTTCCAAATGAAATTCTCGTATTCGATCAATCAGGGAACATTTTCCACAGTACCAATGCAGGTGACACTTGGGCAACAGGAACCCTAAATAATGCATCAGCTACAATTGGATTAGATGAACTAAAAGAAGTGCACTTTGCAGATGATGTCAATGGCTATGCTGTTGGTATAGAAAATGGTAGAGGAGCCATTTATAAAACAACATTTAGTGGAGATAGCTAGGTAGCACAGACCAACATGCAAGCGCTGAACCTCAATGCCGTTCAGATTATCAACCCAAGTATAGCTTATGCTATTGGTGAAAATGGCACGCTTATAAAAACAACAAATGGGGGAGCAAATTGGAACGATGTCCCTACAGGCATAATTGCTAATTTAAAAGATTTGTATTTTGAAAGTTCGGGAAATGGATTACTTCTCGCGGAGAATGGCCAACTCTTCTTTTCAGTGGATGGTGGCCTAAGCTGGCAAGAAAATTTACCTTCTGGAGATGTGCAAGACCTCAATTTTTTTCCTTCAATCAATAGAATATACTTAGTTGATGCAGATGGTAAGACTTATTGGTCCAATTCCATTGGTACTGCATGGACAAGCATTAATAAGCCAAATGTAGGTCTTTATCAAGGTTTTCAAACCATAGCTTTTGATGACCAAAATCCTAATATCTACATGGCTGGAAATTTAGGGAAAGTTTATAAGTTTAACCTTGCAACAGGACTTTGGCAGCCTATAGCTACTACTGGAGTAAATAACTTTATTGAATTGCATATTAATAATGGAGTAGCTCTTTCTTTATCTTCAGCTGGAACCGTATTATATAGTCCAAACATTGCTTCTGGGATCTGGATTACACCGACTAGTGCCTCAGGTACATATAATGATATTGTTTTTAATGGTAGTGTAGGTTATGCCTTAAAGCAGAATGGAGATATTATTAAGACCTCAGACGATGGCGCAATTTGGAATCTATTAGCTAATGATCCTGCATCCTTAGGGGGTGTAGTGCCTCAAAACGCAATTGCTGCTTTAAACACAGACTTATTATCCGTTGGAAATGATGGCAGCATTTATCGAACGACAGATGAGGGAGTAACGCCATGGGATGCAGAAAATACTAATTACATTCCACCGCCACTCAATGACATTGATATATTATCAAGCACAGAAGTATTTGTAGTTGGGAATGGCGGTACTATTTTGAAAACATCCAATGGTGGAATTGAATGGACTTCACTACCTAGCTTTACGCCTCTTAATTTACATGCCGTCGCATTTATAAATAGCTCGACTGGAGCAATTGGTGGTGATGATGGCATTTATCAAGAGACCAATAATGGTGGTGTTTTTTGGAGCACCATATCCAATTCTACAAATAAAGTAAATGATATTCACATTACAAGTAGCAACTACTTTATTAAATCTTCTGATGCTGGCGAAATATCCCATAAACAGAATATGGGTGGATTGTGGAATATAAATCCATCCGGGACAGAAGACTTGATGGCCATTACTTCTATTGGAGGAAAACTCTTGACGGTAGGTGCAAATGGAGCTATTTGGAATGCTTCAACATCTTTATTCAACTGGACACCGAGCTCCACACTAGAAGTCGAGCCCCTATATGCCCTTGACTTCGTAGATGCCAATGTAGGCTATGCTGTAGGCACAGATGGTATCGTATTAAAAACTACCAATGGAGGAGATAATTGGTCACCCCAAGCCAGTGCAACTACCAATACCTTGAAAGATGTTGCTTTTAAAAATAGCAGTAATGGTGTTTTTGTTGGAGAAGCCTTGACCCTAAATCATACCAGTTCTGGAGGAACCAACTGGGGTCCTACTAATATTTCAGGTGCAACGAATCAAGAAAATCTCAATGGAGTAGATATTTCTGATAATGGTAATTTTGCTAATGCGGTTGGGGATGATGGGCTCATATTAAGGGCAATCAATCTAACCAATTGGTCTGTTGTATCTCCACCTGCTGGGCTAGGATCTGTCCATCTAAATGCAGTCGATCTAAAAGATCAGGTCGGTTACATTGTCGGCGATGATGGCATGATTTTAAAATCGGAAGATTGCCAAGATCCTTTTTCAAGTTGGACAATTAAAAAAGCAGATAATAATGAAGATTGGGCAAGCTTCACTACTGGCCAGAATTCTGACCTACATGATGTCCAATTCATAGATAGAGAGACAGGATATGCTGTGGGTGCTAACGGCATTGTTTTAAAAACCATAACAGGAAGCACCTATTGGACAATTAGACCTAGCAATACGACTAATCAAATAAATACGATTCACCTACAGAATAAAACAAAGGGACTGCTAGGTGCTAATAATTCTTATCTAAGTCAATTTAAAGACAACACAGACCAATTTTCTACCCGCTTTTGGTATGATGCTTTGGGTAGATTAGTCGCCTCACAAAATTCTAAGCAGTTTGCTATGTCTCCGCCTAGGTATAGCTATACAGCTTATGATGCCTTGGGTAGAATTATAGAAGTAGGAGAATTAGCCTCTAGTCAAGAACCTAACGAATCGCTGATTAATCACAATTACTATCCAGAAAACTGGAACCCAAATCGGACAGAGGTTATACGTACAAAGTATGATGTTCCATTCTTGCCTTTTATTAATGCCCAATTTGGAATACCAGGGCAAGAGTATTTACGTAATCGTGTGGCCTCCGTATTTTACTATGATAATTTTGCTTTAGCTACTGAAACCGACTATAGATTTGGCAGTCATTACAGCTATGATATACATGGCAATGTCAAAGTATTGATCAATGAGAATCGAGATTTAGCACACCTCCAACAACAGTTTAAACGTGTAGACTACGAATACGATCTGGTAAGTGGTAATGTCAACGAAGTCCACTATCAGCCGGAGGCTTGCGACCAGTTTCATCATCGCTATCATTATGATGCAGATAATAGAATAGATACCGTATGGACCAGCACCGATGCCATCCAATGGGATAAGGATGCAAGATATACTTATTATCAACATGGCCCTTTGGCAAGAGTAGAATTAGGTGATTTACAAGTACAGGGCATGGACTATGCTTACACAATTCAGGGCTGGATAAAAGGGGTGAATTCTAATAGTCTAGATGCAGACAAAGATATAGGCAAAGACGGTTTATCAACAGCCACTAATCAGTTGGTAGCTAGAGATGCCTATGGCTTTAGCTTGAATTATTTTGACAATGAATACAATTCGATAGATCCTATGGCCCAGAATTTCTTGGCAACAGTGACAGGTACCCCTTTGGATAATGCCTCTGATAATCTTTACAATGGCAACATCTCGAAGATGGTGACTTCTCTCACAGATATTGCAGGTAATCCATTGGATGTGCAAGGTATGGGCTATCAATATGACCAGCTAAATCGATTGGTAGATGCCGCAGCGTTCGCTAGTCCAAACGTCGCAGCTAATAATGGTTTTACAGGCGTTACAGTTAATGGGGACTACCACACAGAATATACCTACGATGCCAATGGCAACATAGAAAGCCTGCTGCGTAATGGTGTAGCTCCAACACAGCAAATGGATGATATGCGCTATCGCTATACAGAGCATGGCAGCGAAAAAATCAACAACCGCCTGAATCATGTCAACGATCCTATTGCATCAACAAACTATCCCAATACCAATGCTCCAGATACTGAAGATATAAACGATCAAGGGAATTACGATCCCTCACATCCTTTTGAATGGAATTATAACTATGATGAAATCGGCAATCTGACTCAAGACAAGGCTGAAGAAATAGAACGGATAGATTGGACAGTATATGGTAAAGTTAAAAAGGTCATCAGAACCAATAATAACCATGACAAAGCAGATTTGGAATTTGCCTACGATCCGAGCGGTAATAGAATAGTCAAATTGGTAAAGCCTAGAATAGCAGGAATTCTGCAAACACAAGAGAAATGGAGCTATACCTATTATAGCCGAGATGCCTCTGGCAATATCATGGCAACCTATAAAAGAAAATTGGGATCGACAGGGAGTATACCTTCCTTAGTAGTCCATGACAGTTTGCTGATCGGCGACCATCACCTCTATGGCTCAAGTAGATTAGGTGTCGAGAAAGGAGATTTTCTATTAAGCAACCTTTCAGCTAGTTCGACTGGAGTTAATGCAGATGGAAGTTATATCATGACTCCTGGTGTCGCAACTCATTATGACTGTAATCCAATAAAAGCCTATCGAATGCTCGGCCAGAAGCAATACGAGCTAAGCAATCATTTGGGCAATGTACTGGCAACGATTTCTGATCGGAAGATTGCGAAAGAGCTTGGTGGCAGTTTTAGTTATTTTGAGTCGAATGTGGAACAGTACAGTGATTATTATGCATTTGGGATGTTTATGCCTGGAAGAAGTGATGGGGGGTATCGGTTTGGGTTTGGTGGTTACGAAAAAGATAATGAGATAAATGGAAACGGGAATCATTACAGTTTTAGTGATAAGGGATATGATTCCCGCCTTGGAAGAAGGATGATAATAGATCCTAAGTCTACTCTTTTACCTCATTTGAGTACATATTTATATGGGTTGAACAATCCAATTAATGTGTCTGACCCAGATGGAGAATTTCCAATTTTAATTAATGGAGAAGTTGGACAGTTTGGTCCAGTAGGAAATGGAAATCAAAGAGGCAATCCAATCTATTGGAATCAAGATATACTTTTAACAATAGAAAATCAATCGGGCTACAATTTGCAAACGTTCAAATTTGTGGATGGAGATCAAGGAAGTTCAGCAAGTGATAGAAGAATGGCAGGTACTGTTCAGGCAAAGTTAGATGCTCAAGGTGTCTGGAATCAAATGAAAGAGAACTTAAATGATTCAGGTCAAGTTACAGAACAACTGCAAGTTATTACTCACAGTAAAGGATCAGCCTATGGGGAAGGTTACATGGAGGCCATGGCAACAGAAGTAAAAACTTTAGCCAAAGAGGAAGGCATAGGGTTTGCTTATGATGAAGGTAGTATTGTTGAGTATTCTGTAAACCTTGCTCCTCATCAATCTAATTTAATTAACTATTCGAATAATGGAACTAAGAATATTAACATTAGCCATATAGGTGATCCATTGTCAGGAAATGATGCATCAGGGAATGTGATAAATGTTCAATCAGTACCTGAAAAAGAATTATGGCCATTGGAACAACATGGTAATGGAAGTCATAATACAGAATTAAATACTATTTTAAAAACTCTAGAGAACAATACAACTAAATCCACATTGTTTAATGAAGTTAAAACAGATTATCAGAATTATGACAGTAATAGAACCAATGGGGATAAGTCTAAAGTAACACAAGGTAGAAACTCAACTGAGGACAAAAAATCATGCTTCGTCCAGGATACTAAAATTTCAATAACGGTTAACAATGAAAGAAATATTCAAGAAATTAATAACGGAGACTCAATACTTGTAATGGATACTAATAGTCTTAAATTATATAGAGATAAAGTAATTAAAATATTATCTCCAGTTCACAAAGACATAATTAAAATCCAATTCTCAGACAACACAATTAATAAGAATACTTTCGATCATTCCTACTACACAAAAGAAAAAGGCTGGGCTTCCTACAAACCAGAATGGACCAAAGAACGTTATGGCCTAGATGCCAAGCAACTCAAAGTAGGAGATACTGTTTTTAAAAATGAAAATGGCGTTCTAAAAGAAGTGACCATTACAAATATTGAAGAAAACATAGGAGAAGTACAGACCTACAATATCATAGCAGAAGGAGAGCATAATAATTATTTTGCCAACGGGATATTAGTACATAATGAAAAAGTGGATACGACTGTTGTTAGGCCTAATAGAAAGAAGGCTAAAAAAGAATTTAATAATATAAATTACCAAAAGACAGGCACTTCTAATCAATTGAAATTACTCTTGCCTTCTTTAATGTCAATATCTAGTTTCTCTAGTTTACCGCCTTCTCAGACTAGTCATTATGAAGCGGATGTGCTTTCTTATTCGGATTATTATCCGTTTGGGATGGGGATGCCTGGGAGGAATGATGGGGGGTATCGGTTTGGGTTTAATGGGAAAGAAAAGGATGATGAGGTGAAAGGGAAAGGGAATAGCTTGGATTTAGGGGCGAGGGTTTATGATAGTAGGTTGGGGAGGTTATTGAGTATTGATCCATCAAGAAGAAAATATGCAAACGAAAGCCCTTATAATTATGTGGCCAACATGCCCATTTCAGCTTATGATCCTGATGGAAAGGATGTATTCTTAATTGTTTGGCCAACAGCAAATAATGAAGGTTATGGTCATACTGTTATTGCTGTTTCAAACTATAAGTTAGAAACTTTTACGGTATGTGATGTTAACGGATGCGATCAAACTATAACCAGATATGTTCCCGATGGAACTTACACTTATTATGACTTATGGCCAGGTATAGATACTAATGGTGATGGCATTTCTGATGGAACTGGTAATGAATCCGATAAACCATGGGGTGGAGTTATTGCGGATTATCAAGTAAGATCTTCGATATCAGATGGCAGAATTATTACAGAAAGTATTATTGCTAATGAAGATGTAAGTGACCGGGAAGGGGGTAAGGCACCTAAAGCCATTATAAAACTGAATTCTGGTTTTTCAGAAGACATTCTGACTAAGGATGATTTAAAACAATTTATGAAAGAAAATAAGCAATATATTAATGATGATAATAATTGTGCTGATTTAGGATCTTGTGGTGTGGCTGAGGTATTGGACTTGACATTTGATGAGGTTGAGGAAAATTCTCAAGAAACTTCTTATGGTTTATATAATTATACTACTCCGAATTCTTTATTTAAATTCGTAAAAGGAATAATTATCTTGAATCCAAGTGAGGGAAGCCTTGTAAAGGATCCAGGGAATATATTAAATGAGAAATTTCATGATGTTGTTGTAAAACCTAGAGTCGATGCTGCAACAGATGCTGTTAAAACACCTAAATAAATTTTAAAAGCCATTTAAAATATGCGTCTAACTTCATTGATATTATTAATCGTATTCATTTTATTTAATTGTAAAGAGAATAGGCAAAGTAATAATAAAGCAAACACCTCTCTTTTCTCAAATACAGATATTGTATCAATAAGCTTATATTTTAAAATGCCCATTAAAGATTCACTGGGTTTTACCACTAACTATATGCGAAAAGATACTGTATTAAAAATGAACAATTACTCATTTTTTATTGAAAATCTAAATGGATCAAAAGAAAAACCTTATATGAAGACTGCATTTTCTAATTATTTTATTATTCACAAAAATGACATAAATTCTAAAAAAATATACTTCAATAAAAACTATTTTAAGTTAAACAATAAGTTTTTCGAATGTGAGAAAGATATCATTGCACTAAGATGATTTTGAAATATAATTTAAGAAAAGACTACGAATTTGACACATGCTAATATGAAAATAATTAATTATGGAAATTCGTGGGTTGCCCTTTTTTCTAATAATTTCATACTCATCATACTCAGTGCAGTTTAAACAAATGCTCAAGTTGGTAGAAGTAGTGAAGTAGTAACAATAAGTTAGACGGCTCTGGTTCTTGTGCGCTTACTGCTACTGCAATATTTTCGGTTTCATCTGGCATGAAATCTTTCAACCTGCAAAGTATAGTTGTGGACCATTTATTCCCTTCGGATAAAATAGTCAATCTGATATAAAGAAACGGAGTTAACTGATTCAACTTTCTATAAACCAGAAATTGAATTTTCTGAACCGGTAATTAATTAGTCAATGACTACCGTTTATCAATTGTAATGGGGAAGTCTTCATTTGAGAGAGTTAAATAAAAGTATATCGGATATAAATAATTTGCAACTAGGAGAACAACATCGAATTAAAAAAGTTGCGCAAGCACGACCAATTGATAATTAAAAGTCAAGACTTACCTTTCTTTACAGACATAAATAATTACAGTTTCAATTTCCAATATTCAATAAGTTCATCATAAATAAAATGATAACCCAATTTATGTCCTAATTTTTTAAATGGAACCTCAACTGTTGATTCTACTGGAACTCTAGACTTATAATCCATACTACATAAGTAACAGCTTCCATTAAAAATCTTGACGCTATATGTTTTATCCTTTTCTAATGGTTCGCAAATGAAGATAGGAAATTGAATTTCGCTTCCTACTTTTTCTTTCTGTCGCTTTTCTAAGATGCTCAACCATAACTTCGCATCATCTGACAGGCGATCATCATAATCTCCTTTGATGGATATTAAGTAATCAATATGCTCAGATAAAGTATAGTCCTCTGTAGGTAATACAATTATGTCTCGTATCTCTGTTGCAATAGGTCTAGATTTTATACCTCCCAAGTAATTCTTTACAGCTACCATGTCTGGCAGTCCGAGTTCTACTATTGATGCAAGATTTTCATAAAACTCAGCAACGTCTGCTTTCTCAAGAGCAATAAATTTTCTTGAGATTGCATTGAATGCCCAAGGAAGTGTATATCCGAAATAATTGGAGCAAAAATGATTGGTTATTTCGCCTGTTGTAGCCGTTTTAATGTCTAAATAAGATTCTCCTGAAAGCCACATGTTGTGTATTGCAGTATTTCTCTCTTCTGCCAATTCAATGTTTCTGAATGTTGTCTTTTTCTTAAAAGTCTCTCCTGGTAATTGATCAACTAAATCTTCAAGTAGTTGAACCAAATCTGACAAAGCTTTGGGATTTTTGTCACTTTCCAAGAAATCATTATAGGCAGACTCAAAATCATCTATTAGAGAATCTAATTTCAAACTGGCCCTGACAGGTATTCCTGTCTTTATATGTGAAAGCCAATTCTCAGGTTTACCAGCTTTCTCTGTTACCAAATCGTTTCTTTTCTTTAAGTAACTTAGCAAAGATGCCTCATCTAGTTCTTCGTTTTCTTCTGCCTGTATGAAGAATAACGATCTCCTAAAAAATGTATCAATCCATCCTGAAATATCCGCATCATTAAAGCTTTTAAATTTATAGGATAATGATAAAAGTGTATCATCGAGTAAGTCAAAACTTTCAATGACTGTATTCAAATTGTCTTCTGCGATATCTAAATCTTTTAGTTCTGGCGAATTTTCTGAAATTAATTGAATTAGATAATCAAAATCGATATTGGCCATTTTGGCTATTTCAAAATAGAATTTTAAAAGTAGATAAACGCCACTATTGACCTCATCATGAAATTCTTCATTTAAGTAAGAATTAGCTGTTGCCTCTTGAGCTCTAATGCTAGCCCTACTTGCACTTTTATCAATTGCATATAAAACCTTTCCTTCACTATCAACAAAAGCTCTACCAGCTCTGCCAACGATATTCCAGAATTTACTACTAGAAATCTTATCACTATCTCCAGGTTTTCCAATCCAGACATTAGCTATTATAACTGTAGAAACACCAAGATTAACTCCTTGTGCCAAAGTCGTAGTAGCAATTATAATTCTTGGATTAGAAGAACGCATTAAGTTCTCAATAGAAGCTTTTACATTTCTCGGTAGTCTTGAAAAATGACAGATTATTCCGCATTTGGCAAGTTTATATATTTGATCTTCAAACCCTAGACTGTTTTTGATAGCTAGTTCAAAACTTTGCCATGCTTGAGTATTGTTCCAAGCATGATTTCTATCTTCTTCTCCGTATGCTTCAAAACAGGTTTTTCCTTGGGAGACCACTCGATTACTAATTGCTTGAAAAATGAGTACTGATCCAGTATTACTTAATTTTGTAGCAGTTGAGGCAATAGCCTCTTTTAAATTTGATGGAAATACTTTATCACCTTGTTGAATTGGATTAATGAATGAGTTATTCCAAGTTTCTGGATCTTCGTTTTTCCAATTGATATTAACATTGCGGCCGTTGAATTCTAATGTACCAATACGTTTACTGCTTGGTCTCCATTTGTTCTCATGGATGTTCTCTTCTGAATTTGTTAACCACTTGGATATGTGGTGTGGATTTGGTAGTACCGCAGAAAGAATTAAAAATTTACTATCATTCTTTTCCATATGAAATCTTAGTTCTTCAAAAAACATTTCATTACGAATAAACCTCTCTTCAGCACCAAGAAGATGGCCTTCATCTAAAACAACAAGTTTAACTCTGTCAACTAAATCGTCGGCAGCTCTAAATAAGGCTTTTGCTTTCTCTGGAGTAGCAACTATTATTCTTGCATTCTCTATTTCTAATCTGTCAATCTTACTAAAACTAGCTCCCCCATATAAATGTGAGACAGGAAATCCAATTTTTTCAAAGGTGATCTCTAAAGTGTCTTCTACCTCATATGCAAGGGATCTAAAAGGTGCTATATATAGTACGATGCTATTAGGGTTCAGCAACGTTTTGAATATGGCTACCTCTGCTATTCTTGTCTTTCCACTACTAGTTGGTAAAGAAACAACTAATCCAGATGCCTGCGAAGCCTTAGCAATTGCCTCTCTCTGAGAAATGAAGAATTCGACAATAGGTATAGGTTGCCTTCGAGCTAAGTTCTTTATAAATGAAAAGGTAGCCTTTTCATGTTGTGGAAAATTTGGTGGCAGAATTTTCCAAATAGCTGAATCGTAGAAGCCCATTAATATAATTCTATATAATCGTAAACACCACCACAAAGACGGTTCGAAATCTTCTGATAATAACGCTAAGGTATCTGATGCTATTTCAATCGCATCCTCAAGCATATTATCTTCACCGTTATAAAAATATAATAGCAACCGAGACATTGATAGAGAAAGAAGATACTCATATACTTTAGTGCTTATCTTACTAGAGCCATCTTCAATTGTGGTTGAAATCCTATCAGGTTGAAATTCTGGATCTATTTGTATGGATGAAATTAGTCTATCCAATGCTACATAGTCTTTAGATAAAAATAATCTGAATAATTTTGCTGTCTTTAATTCATAATTGACTTTAGCTATTGACACAAATGCTTTAGAATATTCGAAGGATGCATAGTAGGCTAACCCAACGGTTAAAAGGTAATAATCACTGTATTCGGAAATGTCTCTAGAAGATTTAAAATTGTATTCTAGAATTGAAGCTCCTTTTCTTAAACCTGTCAAAGAGTCACTTAAATCTCCTTCTTCAGCGATATAACAACCAGCATTAAGATATGAATATGCTGAATGATTATTTCTTTCTGTGAGTCTTTGCTTGTAAGCTGGGAAATTTTCTTCTGGTTCATCTACGTTATATAATATATATCTTGACTTAGCTTGGGCTATTAGTTGTTGGATCTCTGTGTCACCCTCCATTTTTTCTATTAATGAAATAGCTTCTTCTTTGGTCATAATGCTAAGAAGATTTTAAGTTTAGTAAGGATTTGTTTAACTTCTGCCTTTACAACTTCAGGAGCATATTCCAGCGGAAAATCAGTCAAAGAACATTTATCTATAGCTTCCAATTTTTCTCGTGCTTTATCGAAGCATGCATTTACAAAATCAGATGGGTCAGGTAATGCTATAGAAGTAAATACTAGACTTCTATTAAGGCTTGATCCATTGTTCGTAATATGAACATGTGTATTATGGTTACTTAATATGAAGCCTACAGATATTATTGGTGTTAAATTATTCGCCAAACTAGATTGAAGTTCAGCTATCTCTTTTGCTAATTGTCTTTTTCCTTCTCTGTGCAAAGTATACTGAACAAATGAAAGAGAAATTGGAGCAACAGAGATGTCACCCATTGTATCAAGTATTTCTTCGATCATTGCTTTCCCAGGAACACTTCGAAATTTACTTTCACCAATTATTATCTTTTCTGTAACGTTATTAGGATTAAGAAGCAGTGCATCATCTCCTTTCATTGCTTGATCAACATTAGGGTTGTAATGTAATCTATAAACGAGGAGTTCTAGTCCTGAAGTTTTTTGAAGATATTCAGACATAATAACTTCGGTTCCGTTACCCATCTTAGTTGCATGACTTGTAGGTAACACATCCAATGTGCTTAAATAATTAGAGAAACCGTATTTGTCAAGAATTCTCTTTTTTGCTTTGATTGTCCTGACTTTGGATTCTGGTATGTGATGAATGAGTATATGGTTTGATATTTTTTCTACCGCATCATCGAACTTGGTTGGGTCTGCATCAAGCTTCCTATGTTTGATGTCAGTCTTTGGTGGATCATTGGTTGAAGTAAGCCATTCATTGAAAAGACTGCCATCAGTTGGATGAGTTCCTATTAATTCATTTTGTGTCTTTATCACCATTTTGCTTTATTTTGTGACCCTCTCCAATTATCCTTCCACTTCTTAATTATGTAAGACATTGAACAGCTTAACATGATATTGATGAGCAAATGACATAACTCCAACAGAACGGTTTGAGAGCTTTGATTAATTCTGTTAGAGATTAATCTTATATGTCAGCTACAACCTCTACTCTCATTCTAGTGCTAAATCATCAATTTAATTACTATAGAATAGGTTTCTAAGTTAAGTTCTTTGAGTCGAATTGCACTTTTGATTGATTTAAATTCAATCTTGGTTGATACTTAACAAGAAATACTCCATATAATTACAATTGATTTAGTAAATTATCAATAAATATTAGAATATTGTATGGGAAAGCCCTTTGAAGTTGAACTAATTAAGTTAGAATCTACAATTGAATGGGTAAACGGAATAGATACTTCTTCAATACGCAGTGCAGTATTGAGTCTAAAAGGTGCAGTTTATATTATTGGGTCTGGTGGTTCATTTAGTGCATGTTCTTGTATGGAGCAATATTTTACAACGAATGGAGTTTTTGCAAAGTCAATAACTCCATTAGAGTTTCTTCTAAATGAAAATACACAACAGGATATTAGTATAATTTTCATTAGTGCAAGTGGTAAGAATAAAGATATAGTATTCGCATTTAAGGAGGCTATAAAAAGAGAGGTTAGAAATATCCTAAGTATCACAATGCGTTCTAACAACACAATTCAAAAATTATCAGAATCTCATCCATATGCAATTTGTTATAACTATACTCTTCCTTCAAAAAAGGATGGTTTTTTAGCTACTAATTCACTATTAGCGTATTTCACCTTGTTCTACAGAATCTTTGAAAACAGAATTTATTCGAGAGAGATCCCTAAGAATTTAGAATATTTGAATAAAGTGATTATTAATCAAAACTCTACTCTAGTTGTTCTTTATAGTTCATGGAATAAAGCTGTCGCAATTGATATCGAATCAAAATGTTCCGAAGCAGGATTAGTTCCTGTGATTCAATCTGACTATAGAAATTTTGGTCATGGGAGACATAATTGGTTTGATAAAAAGAAGAATTCAGTCATAGTATCTTTGACAAATCCAAAAGACAAGAAACTATCGGAAAAGACTTTGAATATTTTACCAGTAGATATAAAGAAAATAAATTTATCATCGTCTTTCTCTAAAGCAGAGGCAAGTATTGATTTGCTTATCAAATCATTTTACCTCATTCTAAGGCTTGGAGAAATAATGAAGATTGATCCTGGAAGACCTGGTATTCCAATTTATGGAATAAAGTTATATAACTTATCATATATTAAATTGCTAGCAAAAGAGAAAGGAGTCATCCCTCAAAATGCAGCTATTTCTATAAAAAGGAAGTATGGTCTTACTGTTTTGCAAGAAGAGAGGCTAATGCAATTTACTGCATATAAACAATTTTTAAAGAATCTAGAGTCTGCAACATTCGGAATGGTCATGTTCGATTATGATGGAACATTAATACCCGTAAATGACAAACAAACTCTCCCTAGCAAGGTAATTCAGGGTTCCATTAATTTGATGTTATCCAAAGGTATTAGAATAGGTTTTGCAAGTGGCAGAGGAAAATCACTGCGTTCCCAATTGCAGAAAATTGTTCAAAAGAAGTACTGGAAAAATGTAATAGTTGGTTATTATAATGGTTCAAGCATTAGCAATTTAATAGACAATAATTCTCCTGACAAAACGATAAAGACAAATAAGTATATCTCAAGAGTTTATACTAGTTTAGAAAAGGAATTTATTACCATGAATTTGAATATGGAAATTTGTCCTAATCAAATTACAATTATACCTGATGTCTCCACTAAAAAAGTTGTATTTAGAATCAGAGATATTGTCAGAGAAACTGTTGGTAGAAATGTTGTGCTCCTTGAATCCAGCCATTCAATTGATATTATCCCATCAAATGTTTCAAAAACACTTGTTTCAAAATATGCTTTCAAGGATAATCAGAAATTAAAATCTGGAGATGGAATTCTAAAAATTGGTGACCGAGGCAAGTATCCTGGTAATGACTATGATTTGCTAAGAGATCCTTATGGGCTAAGTGTGAATGAAGTTTCTACAGACCCAAATTCATGTTGGAATTTGGCTCCAGTTGGGATTTCTCATTCGGATGCAACTGAATATTATTTAAGCAAGATGATTTTCACAAAGGGTTCATTCAAAATAAAATTTTAGGATGAGAAAAAATCTTGCAGAACGGTTGTTAGCTAAAATAATGGATTGGGATATTGATATCATTAGTAAAGAACGTCCCTTATTGCAAGCAATGTCGAAATTTAAGTATGACGAATATCAACAATTCTCAATAGGGACACTTTTTATGGAAAGCTTAGTGAAATGGCTAAACCAATTTGAAACAATTGGCGAAAGACAGATTGCTTATAACTTTTTAATGAATAAAACAATATTCTTTTCGTCGAATCAAATATTACACTTAGTGAGTATCACCTTTGACACAATTATTAAGCCGATACTTATTTCGAAAGCTGCCGAAATTCTTTCTATTTCAAAGTATGATTTAAAAAGAATAGTTGAAAGTGACGAATATCAATTGATGAAGCGGACCAGTTTGTTTATTGGCCTAAGTGATGGCGCTAAAATAGATCAACTACGTAGAAGCTGTGGTTTAAATAATGAACAAGTAGTTCCTACTTACGAAATTAGTAAATCAAAAACTAAAGATTTGTTAGATGAACTGAGAAGTGCGAACGCAGGAAATCAGTTTAAAACAATTTTTCTTCTTGATGATTTTACTGCCAGCGGAACTAGCTACTATAGAAAAATAGATGGAAAGATTAAAGGTAAAATTCCAAAAATAATTAGTAGGATAGCAGATCCAGAATCTGAAATTTATCCTCTGTTAGATCATGATTCAAATATTGAAGTGAATATTATTTTTTATCTGGCTACAACTGAAGCAAAAGAAAAAATTGAGAGATATGCGAATGACGAAATATTCCAAACTGACGAGTACAAAAATATCAGTATTAAGGTTCATGTTATACAAATAATCGATTCTTCTATTAAAGATGAAATACTGACTAATGAACAAGAGTTTATAGAGCTCAGTAAGAAACATATTCTCAAGGAACAAATAGTTGATAGACATTGGGAAAAGGCTAAACATGAGCACTATTATTTGGGATATAACGAATGCTGTTTACCAGTAGTATTATTCCATAATACACCTAATAACTCTTTGCCTTTACTTTGGTGGTCAGCCAATAAAGAAGGATTTGAAGGACTATTCCCAAGGATTACAAGACACAATCAATAATTTTTGGCATGAGAAATCCTTTTAAATTATTGACAGATGAACATATTGAAAGCGAATTAGGCTTTTTAAAATTGTTCAGCCCCAACGTTCTTGAATCACTTGAGGAAAAATATAGAGCTGATGCTTTGTGGAATAAACCTCTTATGATACACAGCTCACCTGGAGGTGGTAAATCTACACTATTAAGAATATTTGAGCCCCATACATTAATAAGTATAGTCAATTCTACATCATCTGATCTCAAAGAAATTTATAAAATTCTAAAAAGAATAAACGCTATTGATAGTGATGACAAGCCAATATTAGGTGTTCGTTTGCCGTGCACAAAGAACTATCAAATATTTGAAGAGTTTGATTTTTCATCTGCTCAAAAAAAGCGATTATTCTTTGCACTATTAAACTCTAGGATAATTCTATCTACTCTAAAAAGTCTTTGTAAAATTCAAAAAATAAATTTTCCAGAAGATTTAAAAGATGTGAGTATTGTACAAGAAGCTGAAAATGATTTCTATGATTTAGTTAATCGACCTAACGTAGCTTTCGAACTGTATGAATGGGCTTCAAAAATTGAAAGACAAATATATTCATTTGTAAATAGTTTTATTCCACCAAAAATGGAAGATATAGAGGGCCATGATGAATTATTTAGCATGTACTTACTGAAGAGCATTTCGTTTAAGTATGAAAATGAAATACATTATAGTGGAATGCTATTTATGTTTGATGATGCTCATAAGTTATCTGTAAATCAACGCAAAATATTTAAAGAATATATTATTGAGAAAAGAGGAAGTGTAAGCGTCTGGATTTCTGAGAGACTGGAATCATTAGATCCTAAAACTAATCTTGGATCGTTTGAGATTAGAGATTTTGAGAAAATAAACTTAGAAACATTTTGGAGAAGGAATCCAAGTAAATTTGAAAAGACGCTTGAAAATATTGCATTTAAAAGAGCAAGGATGTCTACTGATAATGTTTCTTCTTTTGAAGAATATCTTTCAGACAACTTAGATGATGACAAGATTAAAGATTCATTGCTAGAATACATTGAAAACATTGGAATAGAATTTGACATACTGAGTAGCTCAAATCATTTATTCTCTGATTGGTGTGAAATGGGAAAGAATTCTGAATTACCATTATATGAAAAAGCAATATTGATGGGAAAGATCCATATCATGATTAATAGGTCTTTTAAGAGAAAGCAACTTAGTCTTCCTTTTCCATATTCTGTTGAAGAGATAAATTCTTCTGCGAATGAAGTTAAATCAGCATCTGAATTATTTCTTTCTGTAAAAACTAAAACCAGCTACTATTTTGGATTTAAAAAACTTGTAAAACTTAGCTCTTTCAATATTGAACAATTTTTAGAACTAAGCGCAGAGCTTTTTGAAGCTATATTATCTAATAATATCAAATCAAACGATTTTAATATTTCTGCAAAAAATCAAGACTCCATAATTAGAAAAGATTCTAGGAATCGATGGAAGAGGTTGCCTAGTGAAATCCCATTCTCTGATCAGATTATGAATTTCTTAGAAAACTTAGGAGATTACTGTCGAAAACAAACTTTTAAAGATAATGCTCCATATGCACCAGGAGTAAATGGATTCTCAGTTAGAGAGGACAGTAGAAAATTATTTGACTCAGAATTGTCTTGGATTGATGATAATAATTACTCCAAGATCCAAGATATAATTTCAACTTGTGTTGCTTTTAATCTTTTTGAAATCCAAAAAGTAAATCAAGGAAAAAAGGGCCAACTTAATACCATCTATTACTTAAATAGATGGCTATGCGTAAAGTATAATTTACCACTAAATTATGGAAACTGGAGACATATTAAATTAGACAACTTATACAAATGGGTAAAATAAAACTATGAGATGGGACCCTTATCTATTGTTTAAAGCTTCTCAAGTAGACGAAATGTTCAGGGAACATTTTACTGAAGAGAGTAAAGTGCTTTTCGTTCTCGGTAAAGGATTCGATGTTCGAATGAACAATTCTTTAAAGCTTTTCAAGGCTAATCAGGAGAAAATAGAGCTTGATATCATATTGATTGACATCGAAGAAGAAACAAGTTCATCTTCTCATTTATATGGTAAGTTGTCGAAAGAGAATTTTGCAGAATTTGGAAGCTCAACAAAAGCTGATAATGTAATAGTGAAGTCAGTTAAAATATGGGAGGACGAGGGTATTAATAAAAGACGAGTTGGAGATAAAAATGCTGCAGATATATTTAAAAATCTATCTGATTTAGAAAAGTATGATAACATTATAGTTGATATTAGTTCATTGCCAAGAGGCATTTATTTTTCACTAATTGGCAAGTTGTTAAGCTTAATAGATAATGACGATTCTTGTGCTATAAACTTAATGGTTGCTGTTTCAGAAAATGCAAGGATTGACTCTTCTACAAATCATAAAGATCCAGAAGAAGATTTAAAATATTCATTTGGTTTTTCTGGCGGAATAGAACTACAGGGTCAAATGGAAAAGCCTTTAGTTTGGTTTCCAATTCTAGGTGAAAAAATGGGCCCACAGATTAATAAATGCTTCAACAAAATCAAGGAGAATGGAAATAGTTTGTATGAAATTTGTCCTGTGCTTCCTTTTCCCTCAAAAGATCCACGTAGGTCAGATAATATTATTATGGAATATCATTCTATGTTATTTGATAATTTTTCGATAGAAGCTCAAAATATTATGTATACATCTGAGCAGAACCCTTTTGATACATATTTCAAGTTAAGCAAGGCAATTGGAGGATATCAAAAGACTCTTTCCATTCTTGGTGGGTGTAAAGTTGCAATTTCTTCGTTTGGTAGTAAGCTCTTTTCTATTGGTATAATCTTGACAGCCCATGAAAACAAGGAAGATGTGGGGATTTTAAATGTGAGTTCCAAGGGATACAGTTTCGATGAACCTGATGTTTTAAGAGAAATGAATGAAGCCTCCGAAGTTTTCGTAACTTGGCTAACTGGTAAACCATACAAAAAACGTTAATTCTATGTCGCAGCCCACAGTTACAGGTACAGGCTATCTTACTTTAGATGTAATTATTGAAGGATTGAAAGATATACCTTCCAAGATACAAGCTGGGGGCTCTTTTGGAAATGTACTAACTATTTTATCATTTTTAGGCGCTAAATCATACCCAATTGCTAGACTAAATGATAATCTCGTTTCCAGTTTTATACTAAATGATCTTAAGTTTTGGGGAGTAAACTTGAACTTTGTATTTAAAGAGAAGTCAGGCTCCTCACCTGTCCTAATTCACAGGGTACTATCCGATAAAAATGGAAATGCGAAGCATAGATTTGAGTTTAAAAACCCTGTAAATGGAGAAAAATTTCCTTCATTTAGACCATTCTTAAAATCTAACATTGATCTGATAGATACTAAGCTTCCAACATCCAATGTTTTTTACTTTGACAGAGTAAATAGAAGTGCAATTACCCTTGCCAAAATTGCTAAATCAAGAGGGAGTTTGGTTTTCTTTGAGCCTTCCTCGAATTCTTATTCAACAATTTTTGAAGAATGCTTGGATGTTTCAGATATAATAAAATTTTCAAAAGAAAGGTTGCCTGAATACAAATTTAAATATAGAAAGCATAGAGCCAAGTTAGAAATTGAAACTGATGGAAATAATGGCCTAAATTATCGAACTGAATTAACAAAATGGAAAAGTTTAAGCTCTACTCAAATATCTAACGTAGTAGACACTGTAGGAGCAGGAGACTGGTGTTCCGCTGGTATTATTAAAGTAATTTCCCAATCTAATGAAATTGATTTTGGAAATATTGAATTCTTAGAAAAAGCATTAAATTTTGGACAAGCAATAGGAGGAATTAATTGCATGTTTCTTGGGGCGAGAGGTGCAATGTATAACCTCCCGAATCATTTTTATAGTAAATTGCAAAGGGATTTGGAATTTGATTCTTATACTAACTACATTCATAAGAAAAGCAAAAGCCCAAAAGCTAATTCAAAGATTAAAAATGACCAGATACTTCAATTGATCTCATAAACTAGCCTAATAGAATTTATATACAGTAGTCTAGTTAGTCTAGAAATACGGTATTGTATTTATTTAGCGAAACCGTTGTCAGATCACACCTTACTTCAAGCTATCGCTCGTGTCAATCGATTATTTGAAGGAAAGGAACATGGAGGTCTACCCCTTACTCTACCACGAGCTGAAAAAAGTCCAGCCATTGTGCGTACACGTATAATATCCTTCTCAAGTTGACCAAGTGCTCCGAATACATGGAATATAAATTTACCCATTGCAGTTGAGGTATCAATGGAATCCTGAATACTTTTTAGTTGTACCTCTTCCCTATCCAAGAACTCAATCCATTCCATCAAATCTTTTAAGCTATGTGACAGACGATCTAGTTTCCAAATAACAAGCGTATCTCCTTTGCGTAATTTTACTTTAAGCTTATCAAGCTCAGGGCGACTAGCCAATGATCCGCTTGCCTTGTCTGTAAAGATTTTTTCACATCCTTCTTTCTTGAGTGCGTCAAGTTGTAAATCTGGATTTTGGTCTGCAGTAGAAACACGAGCATAGCCAATGAGCATGATGTTATCAGATTAAGAGTCTAAAAAACGTCTAAAATAGACTTTGTTTTCTATACTGAGTAACTATACCATTTTAAAGGGTGTTTTGAAGGGATTTTAGAGAGTATAGAAAACGACCGTTTATTGGACAACAACCCCTTAACCCAAATCAAGCTTCAACTCAAATGGCTTCCTATCTTAAAAGATATATATATATATGGCAAACTCATGCTTGTTGATCAAAGTTATACTTCCTGAAGTTTTCAAAAACGATAGTCACCTCTTTTTAGGTGCCGATAATTCACAATAGAGGAGACGATGATTTGTGCTATAGGTTATTTTTCAATCTTATAGAGAACACCAATACCTATAGCTTCTTTAGTAAAACAATGAGCTATCTCCTCTGATTCAATAATAATTTCAATTTCTTTACCATCTAATAATTGATCAACGTTTGCCTTAGCTTCTTTCAATGATATTCCAAAATATTTTATTTGTAATTTGGTAAGAGTCACTTTTTGCAAATCTTCATCCCAGCCTGTTAATATTAATTTCATATTTTATTTACTTTTATGTTAATTGGGGAAGGAACTGTTCCTTTATATTTACCTGTTGTCCTTTTTCCTCCTTGGATAATTACTTCTTTAACATTAAACTGACTGCCTAAATCTCTTGCCATATTCCATAACTTGGCTCTACCTATTTCACCTGCAGCAGAACCCTGAAGATGTAATCCATTGAGATGTAGTTTATCACCTATGACTTTAAAATTAGAAATTCCTTCTACAATTTCATCGCCAAATCTACTGGAGAAAACAATAACATCATCTGATATTGTGCTTATTTTAACAAGGTTCACTACCTCTTTTACAGCTTTAGCTTTAAATAAGCCTCTTCCCCATTTAAAAATCCTTCCTAGCGGTAATGAACTTACGCCAACGAATATAAGATAGCTTTTAGTTCTCTTATCTTGTGCTTTTTGTTCTTCTGGGCTTAAATTATTGTATGTTTTCTGATATTTTAAAGTTTGTTGTGTTTCCAAACCAGATGCTAAACCACTAGTTGCGCAGCATTTAACTTCAGTCTCTCCTTTTTCATTACTTTCCTCTTCTTCTCTTTCTGCTGCTCTTGTTTCTCGTTCATCGCTTTTCTCAGCGGATATATCAGATCCATCAATACTTGTAGAAGGAGAGAGTCCAAGGGGATCAGACATAGAAACAGGGTTGTTACCCATCGAAGAATATCCGCCCCAAAAAGGCATTGAACTACTTAAGGCGTCTACCCCAAGCCAAACATTTGCAATGGGATCACGTACTCTAAAAGGATGTCTCTCATACTTCAAATCAAATGCATCTTCTCGTTCTACAGTTCCACTTTTCCAATCGTAGTCATTAGTATTGTTACTGGTATCCCAAAGTGCTCCGTAGGCGTAGTACGAAAGGCTTTGTTCCAATGTGCCATCGTCATCAAAGGTCACTCTCACATTGCTCAAATGATCTTTAATTACCCAATGAAAATCCTCCTTCCCATAGGGTTTAAAATCAGCTAAAAAATAGGCGCCTAAAATTACTTCAAAACCCGGATCTAAACATATTTGTTGCGTTGCAAAATAGTTTACCAGAGTATTACTTTGTATATCTTCGGTACTTGTGATAACAGGCCCACATTCGTCAACATCTACGCTTTGAATTCCAGTAAGGGTAAGATTGGAGTTTGGTGATGAAGATAAGCCAAAGTATCCATGTCCATGATGAATTCTATTGATCATTCCATTCTCATATTCTACAGGACCTATATAATCTGTTTTGATCGTGTTGCCTCCTTCATGTTCTCTTTTAGTCAATAATTTCCCTTCTTCATCATAGATATATTTGATATAATTATCATCATCACCCATTTTATGTTCATCACCTAAATTAAGGTGATTGTATTTACTTACTACATCCCGACTCTCATCTTCTATTACGTTTCCGTTTAGGTCATAAATATAATTTCTACTGGTTGTACCATTATAGCCCAATGAATTGTTAGTAACATCATCTATACTACTTACACGATTGCCACTACCCAGTGTATAGTTCAATTCATCAATGATGGCACTTTGATTTCTTCGTTTTAAATAGCTCATATTCCCTCTCAGGTCATATTTGTATTCTGTACTGTATCGACTTAGCGTAGAATTTCCTCCAAAAGCATGAGTGAGGCGATTTAGTTTATCATACTTATAATTGTATGTATTCGTAAGTATGTCACCGCTAGCTTTCCATCTCCAAGAACTTATATTTCCATTTAGTTGTCCCGTTACGCCATTAAATGTAGTGTGCGGAGTGTTGTAAAATAATTCTTGTTGGTATAAATCACCGCCTGACAATGATGTACCATTGATGGTATGTAGCATTTGATTATCTAGGTAGGTGTAATCAACCGTTTGTAAATGATTGCCAAGAATCATAGATTCTATTTGGTTCTTTTCTGTAAATGTGTATTCACATAGTTTTTTCTGCCCACTTTCACCTTGTCCATACCAATTTTCAGAAACACGTCCTGCATGATCTATGACATGAGACAGGTTAAATTCAATGGGACTGGCTGATATGTCAGTATAATCAAAAACCGTTTTAATAGTATTATCTGCAGCATCATAATAATAATGTTCTTTCAATGATTTATCGACCATTGATAAGGGATGATTAAACTCTTTTTTTGATAGCCTTCCTGCTGTATCATAGGTGAAATGACATTGATACTCTATTGCAGAATTATTGATTTCCTCCACTTTGGAGAGGACCATCTTACCAGTGCTAATGCCAGAACTACCAAAATTATAGTCTATTTTAATGTCAATAAATACTGCTTGTGCAACATCATCATCTGCCAAAACTCCTGCTGTATTATTCCATCCTTGCTGATCTATATTTCCATAATCATCATAAGAACTTGCTCTCCATCTATTTTTCGATGCTTGCAAAGGATCACGTTTATAGATTTGGTTTCCTCTAAGGTCATGCCGATATTGTATCAAACCTTTTCCTGGTATGTATTCACTTTCTAGAGTACCAGTCTTGTTATATAAATTTCTAAAGGTAAGATCAGTATCATTGATATCTGTTCCAGGAGGTAGAACTAATACTTTTCGATCTCGACCATCATAAAAGTTTTGGGTATTGTGAAGGATTGCATTACCCATCTCATCCTCATTATGTGCTCTGGTCAACACAGTATTTCCTCTTTTGTCAGTGAAACGATCAATCTGGTTTTCATTCCCATCAAATAGCGTCACTTTAAACAATTCATTGGCAGTATATCCTTCTACTTCATTGCTGCTGTTTGTTCCATACTCGGTTCGACTCGTCATCCAAGTTTCAGGACTGATGACTTTTATAGTACGATTGAGTGGACTGCCATCATAAATTGTTTCAGTTCTAGGACCTGATAGATTTATGGGTGCATTACCATCTGCAACTGCTTTGGGTTCATATTGAAAGTGTACTCTTCCTATGGGATCATAGGTCTGACCCATTACCATAGATTCTGATGCCGTAGGGCCTTGAGATTTTTTTCTGGTTTGAATGTGTCTTCCTAACCCGTCAAAATAATCAATATCCACAAGATCAATGGCGTTTCTTCCTAGGCTTGAGTATTTTGTTGTTTTGCTAATATCATTGTAAGTACTCCCGTAATTATAATCCATAAGTACTTCAACATTTCTATTGTCATCCTTAACGGATAATGTTCTCAGCAAATCGTCATATTGATAAGACTCAGAAGTCCCGTCAATATTGATCATTTTTTGTAGCAAATACGTTTCTTGTTCGTACACAAAGTTTTGTTCATAAGTACCAAATTTGTGTTTGGTCACATTTCCAGCGTCATCATAAGTATATTCATCATCAAAAGCCCAATGTCGTCTTTTGGTTTTAGTTGGTTTTCCTGTAACTACACTATATTCAGAAGCTGTGATTTGTGTATCCCATGTGCCAGTACTTAAGTTGCCTATAATATTCCCTGCTAAAGGTGCGAGCCAAGTAACTTCATAATTGTCTACCGTATAGGGATAAAGATGAGGGCTGGAACTCTCATCGTTCAGAAACGCACCAGTCAAGGAGCTGAAAAAACCATAATCTGTCGATACACCGTCTATGAGGTCATCATTATAATAATGGGTTGTTTCCCAGGCAGGTAGAATGATATTTCGATCTTCTAAGGCTGTTTTGATCGTGCCACTTGTATAGGAATCTGGATATTTATATTCCATGCGATGTTCATCACCATTAGAATTAATTCTTACAGTGGAACTTGGCTGAACGGTGTTAAGATTGGTGCTGTAATCATGGCTTATGGTTTCACTAACAGAGCCTGTAAATTGGCCCATATTGTCATAGTAAGAATAACTAGTGGTCACAGACGTAAGGAAAGTGGAGTAATTCACTACATTCATATAATCTGTGCTATTCCGCGTCCAACGGGAATTATATGTTTTTCTACTATTTTCATCAATCAAATCTCCCGTTTCCTGTGTCCAAACAAAACCCCCACTGTTTAATTTTACTAAAAATCTTTTATTATTTTGCTGAGAAATAGCGCCGATTTTAAATCCACTAAATATTTGCTGTCTTTGATTTTCGCCCACGTCAAAAGCATATAAGTAGGACTCATTTTTAACCAATTTTCCATTTTGATCAATGTATTCTTTCTGTCTAAGTTTCCCATTTTTTACCACATCTACGGTTGAACCACTTTTGGTTTCATTATAATAATGACATACTATTTTTCCTTCCGTTTGGGATTCATCAGCAGTAAGTAAATCCATTTCTTCTACTCTAGAATAACCATAGAAACTGCCATCATAACTGCCTAAAGGAAAACTAGGTGCTGCAGTCAAACGGACTGTAGTGTAATTATATCCACAGCAACCATTACAACCACCTAGCATAATTGGCGCTTCATACAAATAACTTCCTACTTCTTCAAATCTTGGATTGGTTACTACAATGCCTGAGCTTCTCTCACCACTTATGTTATTATATGAATAGGCTTTACCTTTTAAAAAAGTATTGTCTCGATCATAATGTTTGATGGACTGAATACGAAGTCCACCTATATCAGTATTTCTATTCAAACTGGAAAATGTGCCTATTTTAATATTTGCTGTGGTTCGGGTGCTTGAGCCTGATATGACGACTCTATAGGAATTACCAGCAACGACATTAAAGAGTGATGATATTTTTACGGTATCTCTAAAGGGGGTTTCATTAAACATTTTATTGTATTGCCCTACAGAATTTCCAGTATTATTATCATAAATGCTTATCGTTGCTCCGCCTAGCCAAACATTTTGAACCGCTCTTGGTATCTGACCTGAGCCACAGATAGAATCTGAGCGAATTAGGAAATAACCTGCATTCACAAGTTCAGCAGGAAAACTTACAGATGGATATTCATTTTCTGTAGGTTCAACACATTGGGCTGCACCACAATCTGAAAGGTCAGCTTGGCAACTTTCAAAAAAGGGACAAGGAAATGAACAGCCTTCTAAAGTGAAAATCACATTAGAGTTTGTAATTGTATTTCCTTCATAGGCATAGTTAGTATATCCTTTTGTGGGATAAGTAATTTTAGTGAGTATTCTGGCTACTGCTTTGTCAGGGTTAGAACTTCTGTTTGCACCATTGGGCCAAGTAACTTCAGGCACACTTGAATTTGGTATGAGCGTAGCATTACTGGTCTGTCCATTAAAGAAACCCCATTTATCTTGCGCATTGCTTATTGGACTTGGAAGAGCTTCTGTGTGGTATTCGAAAGTATAAGCAGGTTTGGTTGCATAGGTAGATTCTGTGGCTGTTCTGATGCCTGTATCTGTTAAGAATAGACGTCCGTCCATGCATGTATAATCAAAATGATGGGTCAGTTGGTGGTATTGAGCATTTTCCCCTTTATAAATTTTGATGTCATTGAGTTGTTGGTCGGTATCAATGGCATGAGCACATTCATTTTCAGAGAATTCAAATTCTAGTTTTTCAATGAGGCTCGTACCCAATTGGTAAGTGATACTATTGAGAAATTTGCGATTGGTAATATTTATAAAATCCAAACCTGCCTCAATCGGCGTACCATCTTCATCTTCAAGCATGGAGCAACTGCCTTCTGTAACATTGACTCCTACGCGAAACGTTCGTGATTTATATTGTTCAACATTTACGGGAGGATTATAATTAATTGAGGCTTCATCATAGGTGAAACTGATTTGTTCTACACCATCATGACTTTCGATTTTAGTCAGATGCCAAGCATTATGATATTCGTGGTTATTGTAAGCTCTTGCAGGTAATGACTGGTCATCATCGTATTGCATGGTTGTATACTCAGCATCCTCAAACGTATACTTTGTGCCATATTCATCTGTGATGACAAACTTGCTTAGAATGGCAATTTCTGTAAATGGTGCTAGTGGAGTAAGAACAAAATAAACTACATAAATAATTCGTTAATTATGTAACCAAAATAAAAACAAATGAGAGGCACAAACCCAAGCCTCCCATTAACAGTAAATTCACGGCTTGCAAATCTGGTTAAAAAGGAATCCAAAAGGAGGACTATTGAATCGAGATATAAGCAGCGTCTTACAGTCATATTGCACGGTATAGAGGGTTTGAGTAAATACAGGTCCTCAAAGATTTTAGGAGTCAGCAAAGATGTAGTCAATCTATGGCGAAGTCGGTGGGAAAGCAATATATCGAAACTACTAAAGGCTTCCCAAGAAGACATATCTGATCCATTGAAAGATCACGAATTGGTAAAGATGATTAAAAGCGTTTTAACGGACGAACCAAGAAGTGGTACACCTAAGAGAATTACACTAGCCCAAGAAGAACAGATAGTAGCATTGGCATGTGACTCTCCACAAGAACACGGAGTAGAAATGACAAACTGGACTCACCAAATGTTAGCCCATGTAGCAAAGGCAGAAGGAATAGTGGAAACTATATCAGGACGCCATGTTGGCAACATATTGAAAAAAAAGAGTTAAAACCGCATAAAACGGAATATTGGCTATTTCCCAAAATAGAGTGTTGGGATAAGTTTAAAAAACGAGTAAAATTGATATGTGATACAATACTATGGCATTTAGCAACTGAAAGTAATAGCCATCATTTATATAGTGTAGACGAAAAAACAGGAATACAAGCCTTAGAAAGGAAAGTCAGTAAAGCTACACGCAGTGGAAAACCACGTCGGCTGGAGTATGAATATAAAAGACATGGAACGACCAGTTTGATAGGAGCCTTAAATGTATGCACAGGCAAATTGGAGGCCTATCATATCCACCCAACAAGAAAAGAAGAAGATTTCATTGACTTCATGGAAAAGTTGAATGCTAAGATACCACCCACAGATGAGCTTACCATTATAGCAGATCAATTGAATATTCATAAATCAGAGTCATTGGTAAAATGGATAGCCGAACAAATAAAGTATAACGGAGACTTGGGGGTAAAAGGAAAACAAGGCATACTGAAAAGTCAACAAACAAGAATGACTTTTTTAGAAGACAAAAAGCATCGTATTAGATTCATATTCACCCCTAGACATTGCTCGTGGCTCAATCCAATAGAAAACTGGTTCAGCAAGCTAGAAAAACATCAATTAAAGCATGCCCAATTTAAATCCATTAAAGAATTAGAACAAAGAATTGAGCGTTATATAGTATTTGCTAATGAATGGTTTTCTAAACCTTATAAATGGAAGTTCGAAGGGTTTATTAAAAATTATAAATTAAGGGGTAGCAAACTTGATTCTTGATGCACTAGTTGCTTAAATACAGTAGAAAATGTAGGTACGATATCGAGATCATTATCATCTACAATGAGGATGTCTTTATCTGCACTGATATGAAACTTGCCAGTTCTGCCATTAAACGAATAAAAGTAAGCATCAGGTTGGGTTTCGACGGCACCATTCACATCCCTATAATAGAAATCATAGATATCAAAATTGGGGGTCGTTGGTTCTGTGAAATAATCCACAAATACATGAGAAGAATCGTAATAGTTATAATGCATATCTGGTGCACTTTTCACAGCACGACTGATCGATCCTCCTGCATTGAGTGCCCATCCTACACCCAAACTTCCTGAACCTCGTTCTTCGACTTTGATGCCGCCAGTAGCGTAATTTGCATTGACAGATAAGCCGATTCTATTCCCTGAAATGGCATAAATGGGAATGGATATATTGGCTGTTCCTGTGTATTTATTGACATCAAAATTTCCGTACTCACCAAGTGATGAGGCTTCTGGGCTACTTGGAAGGTTGGTTTGTGAATTGATGGAATTGACTGTTCTTAGATTATTTTCTACTTCATCAGTTTGGGCTGATAAGTATTGATTGGATGCAATAATTAATAGAAAAAGTAATATGATATTGCATACTGAAGTTATTAGGCTCTCTTTCATTCTTAGGTTCTTTCGATCATTGTTATTTTAAGAAACACTTTAAAATAGGGAATGTATAGGACAAATATTGTAACTACTCAGTCATCAATTGAGGAATAAAGGAAAGAGCATCAAAGACATTTCCGTTATTTTTGAGACAGGTGTCAATAACTGATCTAATCATTACAAATTGATCAGCACCTCTAGATGTTTTGAAAAATCCAGATACTTTCTGTTTTACTTTGACATTCCGTATTGCTCTTTCGGAAGCATTATTATCTGGAGGCACATTTTCATAGTAGAGAAAAGGGAAAATATTCTTTTGGCGTTTAACCATTCGTTTTCTAAAAGCTTTGAGCTTTTTGTCTTCTGTGTAAATGGGCAATTCAATCAAGGCTTTGACATCTTGGGTAATTTGATGTACTCGATTTTCATATTCACTCTGCCCATACTGTTGCTTGACTTTTAATGCTTTTCTTAATAATTGAGCAAATTTATAAGCCCAAGCAGAATTTCTTTTTTCGATAAAGAACTTCAGCTCTCTCAGTAAATGGGCTATACAGATTTGATGACCTTTAGCTGGAGTTTTAAACTGTGCACTCAAACAATCATGTACCAAAATGCTTTGTGGAAAGCCTTGCTCAAAATTATCAACTACCGTTTGATAACCTCGACTTACTGAGTTTACTATATAAGTTAGACTGTTTGTCTGCCAAGTCCATATCCAATTCTTTTTACCATTTACTTTACAGCTTGTTTCGTCTGCACCTACACAATCACTTAGTTCCACTCGCCTCTTTATTTCTTTATATACTGGCTCGCATTTACGTGTAAATGACTTCAGTTTATTACCTATTGTCCCTTGGCTAAGTGATAAGTGGAATACTTGTTCAAAAAATGATACTACCCGATTCCATGATATATATTGATAGGCTACTAAGTAGGCTATCAAACTTGTTATCCGATTACCATAATTGACATGATTGGTAACTCCATCTGGAAAGCCACCATGCGTACAATGTCCACACTTACACTGTTTTGAATAGCTGCGATGTTCTGTTACTATTGGTTTTATTGGTGGAATATCAATTACCTGACGACGTGCTTTGAATTGCTCGGTTTGTCCTGACAAGCTTGTACCACATCCGTTACAATACTGGGGAATATGATCAATGATCTCATCTGGGCTGTCTACCATCTTTAATGTGCTTCCTTTATGACCCTTCTGTCCTCCTGGCTTTTTCCCTGATCGTTCTCGCAAACTTGTATTCCGTTTTGGTTTAGATATATCACTTGATGGTGGCTTAGAACTATTTCTACTTGTTTTTTTATGTTCCAATTCTTTGATGCGAGCCTTTAACTTCTTATTTTCCTTACGTAGCAGAGTATTCTCTTTGCGTAGAAAAATTACTTCTACTTCTAATGAGGATAGTCGATCTAATATGTATTTATTGTTTTCGATAATGAGTATTTTTACTCTATTATCTCTCTGGTAGGTCAATTCTTACACGCTAATATACGAATTATTATTATTTCTGCACCGACTGAGTGGTAACCAAATATTAATAAAATCTAAATTTTTTAATCGATTCCTTTACTCTTCCCATAGTCTCTCTAGTATTTCATCTGGCGTTGATTCCTCTTGTTCGTTCATTATTTCTTCTAGTTTAACTTCCTCCAGTTTTTCTGCTCTTATTTCAAACCTCTCTGTTGTGTCAAAGTCAAAATAGTGTTTCATATACTTTGTAAGTCTGGACAATACTGTGATTCTATCTTTTTGCTTAAATTTTTCTGAGTGAGAATTGATAGTATAGCGGTCTTTATTGTAACGAGTATCAAGTATAATTTCACTAGAGAGCACCATATTTTTTTTGTTTAGTGTTGCGCCTATGTTGTTTTGATACAGTGTGAATTGAATTGCACCAGACTTTTTATCTTTTTGCAACACACATAAATAATCCATCTGGTTGCCATCAAATTTTCCATGATATTCTTTGCACACAGAAAAGTTTTTTTTGAGTGGAACAAAGATTTGATTTGGACTGTCTTTGTATAGCTCCCCTCCAAAGCTCACCTCTTTTTGCTCTGTTTCTGCAGATCAAAATGAATCATTCATCTTATAGAACATCGAAGAGAGATCAGTGAGCATATGATCAGCTTTTTCGTTTATTGTAAGCGGATCGGAAATCTCTTTTGATTTATAACTCATACGATCAATGAAAAATAAATAAACCTATTCCAAACAACGCTCATGAACCCATATTTGGGATTCATAATATCCTTTACCGTTTTCGTATGATAGCGTTCTTCTGCCTGTACAATCAGATTTATTCAAATAGATTTTGAAGGCACCTACCACAACGACCTTTTCCAATTGTACTTTATAAACAACATCTTTTAAAACCTTAACGACTGTACCCTTCCAATAACTGCCGCTTTCCCATTGCTTACAATACACGATATCCCCTACTTTGTACTTTCCTTCCACATGCTCAGAGGTTTCAAGTAATGGAATTTCATGGAGACTTGATACATCCTGACCAAAATATGAAAAACCGATCAAGAGAAGAACCATTAATATTTTTGACATCATCTAATTTTTTAGTACTTGTCAGAAAATTAGGTAAAGTATGACAGGGTGCTGAAAATCAATGATTTAGGGCATGTTTTTGGCAATATGGAAACAGAATATTGAAGTATAAATTGAGAATTATAAAATATAGTTCTTTAAAAGTCCTTGATTGTTAAAGTTTTACAAAAAATTAAAAAAGGGTTGGCAATTTGTCATAAAATACCTAATACTATGACAGTTTGATATAGGGAAAGTTTATCTCAAATAGTACAAATTATGGACTATTCAGAGTCATATTCCCTGTTTGACGAATATGGCAATCGCAAATATCTCAATACAGCAGAAAGAAAGCAATTCTATAACTCCTGTCAGCAAATATCAAACGAAGAAAGCTTTTATCCATTGATGATATTCTATACTGGTGCAAGACCTTCAAAAGTGCTCAATATTCAAGTGAGTCATATAGATTTTACAGAGCACCTTGTCACCATCAAGTCCTTAAAGAAAAGAGGTAAGATCCTTTATAGACAAATACCGCTACCCAAAAAATATATAGCAAGCCTCCAAGTTTGGATCAATAAACAAAACAAAAATATGGAAGATCGCATTTGGATGTTTTCCTACCGTACGGCTTATCGTCGTGTTAAAAAGATTATGATAGAAGCAGGAATCTACCAAGGTCCGAAGGCTTGCCCGAAAGGATTGAGACATGGTTTTGCTGTAGCTTGTGTCTTGCATGATATCCCACTGCCATTAATACAAAGGTGGATGGGACATGCCTCCATAAATACAACAGCTATTTACCTAAAAGTCATAGGTAAAGAAGAAAGGGTATTTGCAAAAAGGCTGTGGAGTGGTCAACAATGACCTATAGGTTCGTTTTATCATTTATCACATATTCATGTACACCATCACTATCAAATTACATTCATTGGAGAATGATCCTGAGCTTAGGAAAAAACAACAGGAGATGTTTGTTTTTCATGATGTTGATTATCCTGAGAGGGTTGAGAGGATTCAACTTTGTGTTAGGAAAATAATTAAGTCAAAGGAAGTAGATAAAGGATTTTTGGTTGAAATTTTGGGTTAAAAAAGATGAATGAAAAATACTTATATCTTCTAAATATTAACATCAACGAGATAGCAGTGGAATTTTTTAATGACAACCTATCATTGAAATTTGAAATAGATCAAAAAATTGGTAACGATTTCTTAATTAAAACACACTAATTAGAAATGGCTAGAATTTTTGGATCAAAACAAAAGTGTAACCAACCAGAATTAGACTGATTCTCCAATTTAGCCAAATGAACACACTATGGGGTAATTCAATGTGATTTCATAAAACGCGGATTGCAGAAAACGCGAAAAATTAGAGTAAGCAATAATAAAAATATAAATTATGTATATCACAATGCAAGGCAATTGGAAGGTAACCGTCAAGTCAAAGAGTGCATCTTTCGACCAGCGGTTTATAATCAGAGGTGCTACAAAAGGAAATGGCGAACATTCTGGGACACCTGGAAATTCCGTAGATGTTACCGGAAGTCAATGGACAATTTCCGTCCAAAACGACCCCGGATCTGGGTTTCAATTATCTGACTCTAAAATTACTTTTCCACGAAAAATTAACAACCGATACGTATTTGATATTCAAACAAATGATGCTGGAGGCGATCAGGATTTTAATGATATAATTTTGACTTGCTCTACACCTGTAACAATATTTGATTACATCCTTTATGGAAATGTCACACTTTATTCTGGTAATTGTTTCATAAATCCTTGCTGGCAATTTCCAGTAGTCATCGATACGTATGAAGGACTACTTGTCGCACTCAAAAACCCAAGACTCAAAGACGCGATCGTTGAAAAGTATCCTGAACGTATTCCAGAAATAGTTGGGCCTCCACTACCTGATCCACAGCCAGATCCACCGTTTTTTAAACCAATTGTTATCGATCTTGGAGAAAGTAAAGCAACTATCAAAACTAGGCATTTCTTTAAGGCCACAGAAACTGAAGTCAGTACACGTAAAAAAGGGGAAGCGGAAAGAACATTCGATCCTGAAAATTTCGAATTGATTAAAAGTAAAACCTATCTACGTGGATTTGAAAAATCGCGATCAGCGAATCAGGCTTTGGTCAAAGACATTAGCGACCTACTTTTATGGCAATGTCACAAAGAACCTGCCCGTCATATACCATTAACTTTTGAGGAATACGACCCGACATTGAGCGAATTAAATGGTGGTTCTTATGTGGGCAATGGAAATCGTGAATTATTGGGTGACACGATTACCGATCGACATGGAAATTATATTTTCAGATTTAAACGATTCAGATTTTTTCCACCATATGACTTGACATTTGACACGACAATTGAGACAACATTTAAGGAAGCACCTGATTTGACATTTAATAATGATTTGACAGCACAAACTTTCTATTTTGACAATCCGGATATCATTATAAAAGTCAACGCTGGTAGTCCTCAGGAGGTTATTTACGAGTCTGTACCATACTATGATATACCACATTTGAAACGCATTAATCTTTGTTTTCCAAAATCGAGAGTGCGTTCTACATCGATGTGTTTTAATGGCAATTTAATAGGTAGCTTGGGCAATGTTTTCATCGGCGGGAATCAAAATACTGCAGCGTCCACTAGCCAATTACTTCGAGACGGATATAATAATGTGTTGACAGCAGAAGGGAAAGTGACTATCCACAGTAGCTTGTCTGGACTTGCCCCTCTTGAATGTGCGGCTTGGAGAGGTACCGTGGACATGAAAGGATGCATGTATGATTTATCAAAATCACCATTACAAAATAAAGTAGAGTGGTATACAATCCGTCTCAGACGAGCAGGTACTTCTCAATGGGAATTTGTCTCTCAGAATTACAAACATCCTCGATATTCAAAGCGCTCAATACCCAATTATACAGGTGACGATGTAGGACCTTTTCTTCGAAATTTAAAAGTCGATGGAGGAACTGCAGTAAGTCGTCCTGCATATATTAATATTCAGAGGGAAGTTTATGCAGAAGGTCAAGATTGGGAATTTTCAAACCTCGACCGTTACATGCGATTGGTGACAAGTTTATACGATAAAAGAGCTGGAGGACTCCGCGAACCGGGCACACATTATGTCCGAGTTGATGGCTACGACGCATCAGGAAGTCCAGTACCAGGAGCCACTGATATGGTTGCTATATTTATTCATAATATTCCATTGAATCAGGATATTAATGGAAATGGATCGCCTAATTTTAGGTTGTCTCCGATGGTATTAAATGATAGTTCGATAATTTATGATGTATGTGGATTATATCGACTTACTGCTGATGAAATCCGGACGCCGCTCGAATTTTCATATATCGCCGATGATCCTCATGGTTTTTTGGACTCATACACTTTGACTATGGGTCGATGTCCGGCTAATACGCTGGAAATGACAGATGCAAACGACAGCGCAGTTACACTCAGTGGATTTGTGGAATTGGATTCCGGACAAGCATCGGCCATTCCAAATGTCTATCGAATTCCCACCGGAATGGTTAGAAACTGCCCTGGATACAGTGGAACTTCGAATGAGCATTCAGGTAGCGGCTTGGTCAATGTTCAACTCACGCCTGATACAGCCTGGATAGGTGCCAATGAATATTATACACG
>CAKZFK010000084.1:0-51473 GCA_936440205.1 Lepidonotus clava | reverse complement strand
ACAAAATTATGTATACACATCTTGAGAGATAAAGAACACTATACAATATAGTTTATATCATTAGAAGCTGATTAGTGACTGTGTAACCTGATTTCGAAAGGTTAGACATGGACTGTGGATGAATAGGGGATCTCCCCCCCCCCCACCTTTAATTGCCTTTGTAGCCTAAGTATTGTGACAGCCATCATACACCAGTTAACATTCTAAAAGACATATATGACTATAAACTGTTATGCATGTATGTTTTTTGACAGATGACGAGGAGGCAAATGAAGTCTCAGAGGAGTGGCAGAAACTTGGTGTCGTGATTGACTGGCTGATGTTCTGGCTGTTCTCTATACTCATCTTTACCTACACTCTGTACACCTTTGTAAAGGGAAGTGTGAGCCCGGATGGGTATACTTAATCCACTGGTCAATTCATATGACTGGAGATGCTCCGGACTCTTTACCAGAGTGCCACCAGGTGTGGTTTTTAAATTTCTACATTTAATACTCATTGGAAACAGTTAATTCTAAGCTGTTATGTCTGTAAACTGTAATGTGTAATTTACTTTGAACTACTGTAGGTAACTCAACTGGAGGCTTCCAGAATCAGATACAGCCCTAATCTCAATTTTTCATCTGAATTTATTTCTGCGGCGATTCTTTCTTGGTTAATTGAAAATAGGCTAGCCCTTCCCAAAATTATCTATAAAGATATGACTATCAAAATATTGTTCACCTCGCATTTAGGACTTTTATCAGTATACCAAGAGTCACATTAGAAAGTCTATAGAGATGAAAAGATATCTTTCTGGTTTGAACAATTTTAATTATCCTTTCAGTTACAGAAGCCTCTCTATTATTGATGGAATAACACACTTATAACTAGATAAAGAATTACTTCTTAATGGGATGACAAAAGTAATGTATTTTGCAGAATACGAATAATTATTTGCAAAATGAAGACTGACGTAAAGGGACTAAATATTCATAGTTTTTACTGTATGGTTACATTACAGTTTGTTTGTAATAATGTTCTAACCAATAAAGATCCAGCAATTGTGCGAAGGCAAGTGATGGAAAAAAGAAAAAAAGGTGTTTATTTTGATTGTTCAGAATATGTTTTGTCATATTTTAGACCATATTATATATATTATCTATGATGTGAAAAGAATTAAGGCGTAAATAGAATGCATTTAACTTTTCCACTAACTTCATACATGGAGAAAACCAAACAAAATCAACATTAGATAAATATAATGGAAAATAATGGGTTTTGTAAAGTCTTGCATCAGTGCACAACTGTGCATCATCGCAACAATAACGTCAAGTTCCTAACCTGGTTACAGATATAGCATAATCTAGTCTTCATGACTGAAGCAATTGAAATAAACAAGAGTTGTGTTATTCCTGTAACCATGTGCTGCTAAAGCATACTGACATCATGAATCTTATTGATGAATGATTGATTCTATAGCCTTCCCAGCTAGGGAAAATGCGGTATAATAACGTCAGAGAATGGTTTGACAATGTGAGACAAGTTGTCAAGCTTTGGTGTTATATATTCATCAGGCTACTGCACTTGTTGGAATTTGCAATTTTTAGCTTTACTAATAAAAAATTCTAAATAATTTCATTTAAAACATAAAACGATCTTGATATAATTACAAGTGATATGCTTGACATTCTATGGACCTTCATTTCCGCAACATGTTTTTCTTTTTCATTTTAAAGTTTTCTGAAAGATCTAATAATTTAAAGCTGGTTAAAAGATGGTTAAAAGGGGCTAAAGAGCATTTGTCTGATTAAATCAATCTTAAGTGAAAAAGAACAGATTCATAAATTATTATGATTCTGTGTCAGATTTTAGTTCCTGAGCGCAGTGGACCGTCCTGTTTGGGGGAGCAGTGGAAAGTAAGGTCAGGTGATCCTCCAACCCAGACTGAACACCCCAGGTGGCAGGAGGGTGAACTGGGTTGACTGCAGCTCCCCCTATTTATAATGATATACATTATATATATATCATCCCATTTCACTAAAAGCTAGTTGCCATGGAAACCAGTAAAGTAGAGTTACTATTAACCAAGGAAGTCCAGTTTGTACTGCTGGCACAGTGCCAACGTTTTGGAATGTTTTCATCCAAATTACATAAAAATGAACTCTCCCAGTGAAATCTAGGGAAAATTTGAGTTTTAGGGAATTTTAAGACTATAATTTTCATATTTCGGCCAATATCTCAGCAATCATGAACTGTAGAACCACATATTCAGGGATAAAAGGGTTAAAGGATGAAAACACTTACCAGTGTTTTGAAATGTCAGTGTATGAAACTATATCAAATCAATTTCCAGATTAATCTAAGGAGGTTCCAAATAACAATCCTTGCAAAATTTGCTGCATGTTTGAGTTTTGTGAAAAAAACTTGTGGAAATCTGGCACCCGTTTCACAACAAACATCTGTAAGATTTTGTGTTTCATAAAGTTACGATCACCTTTTTGGCCATTGTAGCTATGTGAGTTTAGTTTTTTCTTATGCGAATTTGGTTGGATTTGCAGGAGTTTTGAGTAAATTTACGGGAGTTTTGGGTCGATTTACGGAAGTTTTGTCATGAAACGACCCGTATGAGAGTTTGAAATTCGCATACAGTTTCTGCAAGGGTACATAAAACCTCCATAGCTACAGAAGTTGTTATGAAACACCCCACTGATGGGGTTCCACACACCTTCAGAACCCCTTCGGTATGGCAATGTTATAACCAAGACAGAAGATTTGTATTCATACATTAATCAATCAGGTTTTAATATTTGAGTCACATGTGACATAAAGTGTATGCTCTCCAAATAAATATTTGCAAGACGATATCAAAGTGTCTGGTAATTTGCTACAAACCTGTAAATTAAACCATATAACATTGAGCGCAACTCAACCATGACTATTGCTAAAGGTTTTGCAAAAAATTGTTTAACACTGACCAACTTTAAGGCACATGTGCCCTGTTGCACAATGATTTTCGTAACAAGGAAAATAAAAAACAGCGAAACATTTCGTTGTTACTATTATCGTAACAACGAACGTCTTGAGACATTTTTTTCCTATATTTAGAATGCCCTCAAAGAGCTGTAACTTTTACTGATTTTTTTCTCTTTTTATAATAATTCACAGATTTCAATTTCATTCATTAGAACAAGAGATATTGTAATTTCGTTACAACGAAACATTTCCTTGTTAAGCAAAAGTTCATTGTGCTTTCGTTGTTTGATCCTCACAACGAAAATCCATTGTGCAATGGGCCAATGCTCTCATTCATATCGATTTCTACCAACTCACGAGCCTGTCTGATGGACGATGTGATGCATAGGTTAATAAATAAAACATACTAAATGGAGGTTGCCTTTGACATATCTGGTATTACAATAAAAGCCACTATGTTCAAATTTAATGAGCTATAGACCTTCAATTAATGCATTAAGGATAGACAACACCTTTGAGTGTCACATTTGTGAGACTTCCTTTAATTGGCATTTGTCGTTTCCATCCTAATGGACTAACTATTTGTCTCACATCGTAAAATAGCAATTTTATAACTAATCCTATTCATATAAATGATATAAGCATGCATCAATCCATGCTTCTATGGTTGTTCCGAGTATTGAAAAGACACTTTTAAACTTTTATTTTTTGAACATCTTGCCTATCAGACGTTTAAAGACGTGAAATTTTCACTGCATTTAGGAAAGAGAAAAATCTGTCTCAGACTTTATGTTTAGTCTATAGATTTCCTTTCATGAAAAAGTGAAACAAAAGTGTTCACATAAAATCTTTCCTTTTTAACATAAAACAATGACTGCACATGGCCTAACTAAAAAATCTGACACATGCTTCCATCCATACAAAGGTTATTGACAGTCAAGCATTCTAATTTCTCCATTTTTTATGTCACGACACCGTGTTTTATAAAAAATGACAGAGAAAAATGTATGAAGCAATTTGATGTGATATAGTGATACCCTTAACATTGAACGTGCAATATAGATTAAACCATTAGCCTGCTGAGAGGTATTGTTTATCCCTAAAGGAGGTAGGAGTCTGATTGAATCACTATAATTCTGTCGGAAAAAAAACAAAAAAAACTATAGAGGACGAGACACCTCCACACAAGTACATTTGGACACAAAGGTTAATGGTGTTTAATCAATAACTGCTCTCAGTGTCATGCATCCCTTTCTCATTTGGTACACTCATCAATAACTGTTTGTAAATCTTGCATGTTGCACCTCTGGTTTAATACCTACTCTGCACCGTCTGCTCAGTGTATGGGACACTAGGTGTACCTCAGTATAGTTGGTATAGTACAAAAGAGTCTCAACCATGGAACAGTCAGTCTGAAAGGGGCTTCTGACAGTCACCCCAACCTGCAAATTGGCCTCATTCACTGTACACTTTTGGGTGATGAATCCTGGAGTACAGACTGGATGTACATATCAGTGTTAGCTTAAAAAGGAAACACTGATACATAAAATTCAGTGTCATGCAACTGGAGACGAAGGGCTTTACACTGCACCTAAGGAAATAGTTAAACAGGCCAAGGTTTGAACTGTCTCCAATATAAATAAACTGTTTCAAAAAGAAAAAATAATAGAAAAAATTCTTTCAAGATCTTTTGCTTTTTTTGTTTTAGCAGTATAAAAATACACAAGTTTGCCTCTTACAATCAGTTTGGTAACACCGAGCAGGAAGTGCCTTGCAGTGTCTTTTGTCCATCTCAAACGGTGTACAAAGTTGAAAGGGCTGCATGTTCACACTTGGTGGGCTACACTGTGACTCAAGGTGTGACCAGTCCTTGATTTTTGAAATCTCCATCACCAGCAGTCGCTGTTGAAACGCTTTACTGGAAAGAGAACTTAGCACCATGGATTGGAAATATACCCTACTGGCTGCAGTTTACACATTGAGTATTATGCACACATGTAAGTTATACATTATTATACTAAAGTTTTTCACAATTAGCAGATTCTTGCTGAGGGGTTTTGGTGTATAATTTGCAACACTTTTGCATTTGTATCATCTACCCTGCCTTTCCTTGTCTATTTACTAACGATAATGTCATGAATCGAAACAAAAGTTAATGTAGTAGTTATCCAATGAAATCATTATTCCTGCAGGTAATCTGGAATCTAACACAGACTCACGTGTGACAAATTAAACAAACATTCCCTCCTCTTTTATTTCTTGAACATATATTTTAATCTTCAGTGACAATCTGGTAAAAATTATACTGTATGAAATAAAGACTACCCAGGGCTGATACCAAATCAGAATGATTCTAATGGACAACTAATTGTACTAAACTTACTTGAAAAAGCTCATAATCACCAAGGCATTGTGAGTGAGAAAACTGTTTTGCAATTTTGGTATTGATAAGGCATCAAATATGCAAAGTGTCGGAGAGGAAAACTTTCTATGGTGCCTCTCTGTGATTAATGAACCTTGACAGCTTAACATTTATATTTGATTGAAAAAGGTGAATACTGAATATTATAAATGTATTGCAAATAGACACTGAATGCAGACAATTTAAGTATTTTTGAAATATTATACTGTTTATTCATTACCTAAATCTAGTGACACGAAATACCATGAGTAGGAGTTTAAGCCTAAAATGACAATCATTGGCATATCACTGTACTGTACTATAAGGCATACTAACTTCATCAGTCTTTAGACTCCGATAAACTGTTGGATTATGAAAAACGTTCTATCAAATACTGATATACTTCTTTCTGTTGCCATGGTAACATTCTTACCTAACTCTCTGTATAGTAAGCAAATATGCCAAAAGCAGTGCCCAATTTGTGAGATCTGTGGTCTTATCAAGAAGAAAGGGTTAAGGAAAAATACTTTATATTAAGAACTATGGTGTTTAGCTATAGGCCATAAACTTCATGAACAAAAAATATTTACCTTCTTTAGGGTAAAACGGCATGGCTTCCAATTGCTTCCCCTCCTGTTCAATACTATATACCATTGGTGCAGAGTGAGTGAGGGCCAGTGGTAGAGCTCGAGTGCCAGTTGAGGTAAACGCCAGTTGTCCACTCTTACATGTCACTATGAAATAAAGGGCAGAACACCAGCACCCAGTGAAATGGCCACCCATACTGACACTGGATCCTCTCTCTGAGCCCTTCCCACTGGCGGATCCAGCATTTTGAAAAAAGAAATGGGGGGGGGGGGGGCGCCATTGGAAAAAAATTGCTGTTTGGCTGAGTTTAACATTTAAAAAATGCAAAACATTTTTAAAGAAAGGGAGGGGTGCGTGCCCCTGCATCCCCCCTCTGGATCCGCCATTGCTTCCAGTGGAGGCATAATGAGTAGGGTGGCAAAACGGTTTGGCGGAATGCACTTGTTGAAGAATAAAAAAGTACTACTTTTAATATTCCAGTAGGCCAGTTTCTATACTTTACTGTGTCATTTTTGAGTGCCCTTCATATGTTTAAATAGCGGGGTCGCCATCAGAGAGGGCTATCCATGACGCCATCTTTACACCTAAATACAACCCTGATGTCCGACCAAGCTATGACTACACGGTGCCAACCATAGTGTTTGTGGAAATGATCCCAGTCCAGATCAGTGAGCTGGTGAGTACCCTGCTGAGGCGACAAAGGTCAGTGGGGGGCCAAGCTGTGATGTAACAGAAACGTTCTGCAACTATACTTTTTTAGTCAGTCTGGTACTTCCTAAGATGGCATGTAACAATTATATTATTTATGGTTAGGTCAAAAAATCACCAAATCAGAATGTTATTAAAACATTATTTTTTGGTGAGGTCAGGACAAAACCAAAACAGAACATTAAAAGAATATTCTGTTTAGGTTGAAAAATGTAACCAGAACGTTATGATAAGATCACAGTGCAATGTCACATCAGTACGTTGCAGTAATATTATTGGGAGCCATCAAAATAACATAACAAGAACCAATACAGAACCAAACAGAATGTTGCTGTACCTTCATAATAACGTCATGTGCTTGACTGGTTACTCATTATGTTTTAAAGATGCCTAATGGATTCACTCACAGATTTCATGAATAATTTTAGTTATCTCAGTGTTACAGATTCAAGTGACCACTCCTAATTCAAATCATAAAGTGGATAAATTACTATATTTTCCCCTTGTTGTGTTATGCTGTATGTAGAAGGGTTTTCTTATGAGTAAGCCGTACATACTGCTCCTCGTATTGAGAAAATAGATCGGTTCATTCTGCCACCCTCAGGCAATACATGTAGGTCTTTTTATGCCAGTATGGCTGGCCGTAAGAATTTCCTATTGGAAATTTGTAACAGGGCACCTAAGGAAGATGTTAAAAAACAAGTTTGACAAGTTTCCCCATAAAATAAGTGTCATATGTTTTACTCTTGATGAATAGTAAGTTAAGTAAGTTAGATATCAGAAAGGTCTCCTACCATAATTTCAATAAAGATTCATGTATATCATTTTGATAATGGAGAATATCAGAGCCTTTCAACTAATACTGTGTCTTAAATTTATACCATAGTCAGATTATCCCCGTTTATCCTCTGTTATCTCTGATGTATTATTTTATCTGATTTTAATCATGCTTTTAAAAAATCACAACGAACAATAACGGTTAATTTTAGCAATGTTATGTATCCTTAAAAATAGTCTTTTTTAATTCCTTTCCAGGTGATATTTAGCATGGAAAAGCTACTATCATATTCCTTTAGAATTTAGAAATTAAGAAATTCTCTATAGACAAATTCAGTAAGGAGAGTACATGCTTTGGATGAAAGCAAAAGGATCCCTGTAAACCAGGTGATCATGTTTAGCTGTGACTCAAAGCCCTAGCTTTTATACAGGTTATTTCATTGGTTAAAAGATGGTTACATATATCAGTGTATTTTCAGAATGAAAAGGATCAGACATTGGCCGTGGTTGCATTATTTTCGTATGTGAGTATAATTGGTATACAATATTCTGAATTTCGTTGATCACTTGTATGGTTAAAAATTGAATGGCAACTGGTAGCTAAACCACTGCAGGTCACTGACTCAAGAGAGAATCAATAATTTAAGAAAAAAGAAAGAAAGGAAAGGAAAAAGTAGGATAGATATTTTTCTGCAAACCTTATAAAATTTAATTATTAGGACGGCTCTCAATATAAGGAATCCAAGGGATTTATCTACTGATGAGCTGCACATTAGAGTAAATGTGCTTGAATTGGAAAATCAACGAAATTTACAGATTCTGATGTGTATTCATAAAGGAATTATGAATAAAATTATAACTACAAAAATTACAGGAAGAGGTCTGAGGAGATATGAAGCTCCTATTGTGAATGAAGATAAAGTTAGTACTTCCTAATATAAAAAGTCACCCCTCTATATAGGGGAAGAGTTATTGAATGCTTTGCCTGTGAGGATAAGAAATATTCATGACCCAATATTATCTAAGAGCGAAATAATCCCTTATCTTTAGCTCAAATCTTTTCTCCTGCGTTATATTCTGAATGTCTATGTCAGTTGACTTGATCTGTAATATTTTGACTGATTTAATGTTTCAGAGTTTCAAATATGTATTGGCTATGATTTCATACAAGGTTGAATTCCAAATCAAATGTATTAATTTGAATCATTCCATCTCATTTCATCACATACATCATGTATTGGATTAGTTTGGAAGTTGACTACTGAATGTATACTGGATCACAGGGGAGACCGGATTGTATATAATTTCAAACTGACTGTGGACCATTTTAAATAACGTTAATATGAAAAAAAAAAAAATGCATCTAGCCAGAAGCAATTATGTAATACATAACCAGAGCATATCTTCAACTTCTAAACACTGGCATTTATTGGTATTTTAATGGGAATAGATGTAGAGATTGGTTTCTCTCTTAGCAAGGATATGTGCTTGTTTAATCCTTAAAATTATTCATGTAAATGCTATTTACCCCTTGATACAATTTATTTCAAAGTGACTAAAGGGAAGTGTTTGTCCTAGCTCTGAAACTGTAAATTAAAAACAACCAGCTGCTTTCATAAAGATTGATCTTTAGGAAGCAATGGGTTTTACATAATCAAGTCAGTGAGGAGTCTATACAAAGTCAGCCATTTTGGATTTTGGTGTCAAAATGGTATCAGAATTTACAGATTTCAAACATTTTCTAAAATCATACCCTTAGAGGAATCAGATATCGGAAGTACTGCTTGTATCTACATCAACATTGACATGTTTGAATATCAAAGGATATTGTAGTTGTGATAGTTATTTGGGTAATACCATCAGGTCAGGCTAATGTAGGTAAACCGTATATTCTTGTTTCAGAGATTAAGCTTGATTGTCTTATTATGTTATTGATTTTACAGACATGGATTGATCCATTCTTAACCTGGAACTCAAGCCAGTATGCAGGCCAGGATTTGATCACTGTAGACTCCAGTAAACACTGGTCACCAGCTGTAGGCATCTTTAACAGGTAAGTGAAGCACCTATAACAGGCAAACTGGGCACCTATAAAAGTAGACAGTGTACCAAGCCAAGCAATGACATAATGGTAACATTTTGTAATGTTCTAATACTGTCTGGAAAGGTTCTGCATGTCTCCTGCAACTTGGCATATTTAAAGGCAATGCTTCAAAAATTTCAAAAAAATGTGTTCATAGTCAAAATGATACATTAAGGTGCTCGTTTAGTTTAAAAAACATAAAAGGTCAAAAATTTACAATTTGCTGTGAATTAAGGCCGTATTCCACATACCAAAAGTGCACGCCGCCGATATTGAGCCTCTCCATAGCAACGTTCCATACTGGCAGCCTGTCATTTCAGCACAATTTCAGCGGCTGAAAATGCGCTATCGGCGGCCAGTCCAAAATCGGTAGGAAAAAATTACCAACATGCTGGTAAATTTTATCGGCAATGCCGCCAATTATATGTCGGCACTGGCGAAATTGTATTGGTTGCAATTCGGGAGCCAACTATCAGTATATGAAATATGGCCTGTATGTCATTGTTGTAAAAAGATATGCCCCCTTTGTACAAATGTTTTGGAAGAAGATAATGTTGTTAGAAGAGATATAACGCTAGAGGAATAGATCGGTGATTGTATGCACAGGAATGCAATAGGAGATCAGACATTGAGTTTGTATCCTGTAAAAAAAAAAGTTGAATAAAAAAAAAATGGACCAAATTCATTTGGTGATCCCTGATGCTTTTGGCTGTGAACATTTTGACTTTTACATCAATATATTTTTGCATATTTCATGTTGAAAATGAATAAGAAAAATTTATATTCTCCAAAACCATGCAAATATCTTTCCATTGCCAATATCTAAACCCTATTATTTATCGTTTCAGATTGATTGTGAGATCTCTTTTTTACAAAGAAACTTGTTAAAAATAATATCCTTTGGCTAATGTGACAATGTGTGTAATGTTGAAGAGTTTCCACAACTATCTATATTCTTTTTACATTTTTGAGACTAAGGAGTACATTCTTTATTTTTGGAGTTTGAGAAACATTTGAGCTGCCAATCTATATTGTTGCCATTGCCTTTAAGGATAACAACTTGATTCAAATCTGCTAGTAGTAAAGTGAAGTTTTATGTCATTCTCTGTCCATCAAGATTACATTCCAGATCTTTAAGAACTTTAGGTCATATGACTTTGATTATAGCAGCTTCAGCTAGCTTCCTCAACCAACCTCAAACTCTCTCATATTTACTCTGAAACCCTCTGATTTTCGATGAACCTCTTCAGATCTTACAAATGCCCATTTAGACCTTATTTTTCACATGCAATTTTGAAGCCTTCAAGCAATATAACTTCCCTGTCACAAACATCTGCAACATAAAAGCAGTTAACCTATAACATAAGTTATAATCCCTTTGTTTTCAGCGTGACCAAGTTTTATGATCCCAAAAATGAAGAAGGAATCAAAAGTCAACTCTTCAACAATGGTCGAATATGGAAATCTACAGCTGGAGAGTACAAGGTCACATGTACCTTATCTGTCCGCAACTTCCCTTTTGACAAGCACAAGTGCCATTTGAGAATGATGAGCTTGTCCATGAAGTCTGCCATTCTCAAACTCTTCCATATGGTAAAAACTAATCATCAACTGTAAAAGAATTGTAGGTTAAAGGAATATCATAGGGGGTTGGCAAACTAGCATCACCTGGTGAAAAGTATTTACATGTCAAACTCCATCTATTTATTATTTAGCAACGGTAGAACTCAGTTATGCATTGAAACTAAGGTTCATCTAAGAGAATCCACAACTTTAACCAAGGATTTTAGGGATACTAGAAGTGGTATAGTGGTGCCACCCAGTGAGAAATTGCATTAGTTTATGAAGGATTACAAATTCATCAGGTCTCCCTGTGAAAAACTTTCTTTTCCATTTAACCATTTTGGAGTCAGCTCCTGATGACATTGGTAGCAGGGGGAAGTTCTTTCTCCTAGTAAATCTACATTATTGTTTATAATTTCTTTCCAAAGGATCCTGATTTGCCGATTGTACTTGAAGTCTATAACAAAAATGGACAGTGGGAACTGACAAATACTTCAATTACCAGAACCATCTTCAGTCCACAATTTGCAAGGGGTACTGCTTTTGATGCTCTTGATTTCAACTTCTACTTGAGCAGGAAGAACACCTATATCATGTTAAATATCATCGTACCACTTATAATTGTGAGCATCTGATGTTTGAGTAGTCTGAGATTTCCACGTATTGCAAGTGTGTAAATGTATCCAGTTGAGCCTCATTTATAACTGAAAGTAACCTGCATCTGAATTATGATGAATATAATGACATACATAATTGCAACCCAATGAAAACTTGCCATATTGCACTATGCGTCAGCTGGCTGGCGTTGGGGTAGTTTTACGAATGCCAGTACCCAAACGCGACCCAACGCGTAGTGTAATAATTATAAAAAAAAGTTTCTGCAGGCAATCTCGTTGGGTTGCATTGATCCAACGCCACTCCAAAAAGCGTAGTATAATATACTTCGCGTTGGGTCATGCTATGACATAACGCATAATGTAATATGCCTTTAATACATACCCAACACGAAATAGTTGCATTGGGCAACGTTGCCCAATGTAATTGCAATATTCAATTTTTCCTTTCTCAAGTGGTTCAAAGAATTAGATGGTTAGCACATGTATACACAATGACAGTTTGCAAAATGAAAAATATCTCCTGTTGACTTCATTTCAGATCATCTCTCTGGTGCCAGTGCTGTTCTTGATCCCGGTTGATGCAGGAGAGAAGTTGGGTCTGGGAGTGACTATCCTGCTGGCCCTCTTTGTGTTTCTCCTGACCCTGGGTGACATTACACCAACCACGTCTGAAAACATTCCATTGATGAGTTAGTCATTTATAATTTGTTGTTTTTGAAACCATAGCAAATCAAAAACAGATCTAGGGAAAGCATGGAGACACAAAACCCTCCTTTTTTATATCCTCTTTAAATAACTGCAGCTGAAACCATGCCTCACATATCTAAGTTCTTTAATTTTGGAAAATTTTAAGAAATTGTTTTGCAAATAGTGGAATTTCCCGTATTTTAGGCCAAAAATGATTTTGGTCTCCCAACACTGTGTTGATTAACTGTGTTCCATTGCTTGATGAGAATTGGATAAATCATCACATGGGAATAACATTTATGTTTTTTGAATTATTATTATATGATCCCTCTAAAGCAGTTTGGCATGATCTAAACTGTTGTAGTAAATGTTAATGTAAAAAGATATATCTATCCTATTATCCATTCTAAATGGTGTTGAACAGCATTGTGTAGCTTTAATAGATTCCATCTCATCTTAGCTAAAATAGTTTGCTTTTCCCAAAAGCAGTTCAGCTACAACCATTTGAGGATTCCTTACCATATGGGGATCACTTACAACAACATTCTAACATACATTATTGAACCATTGAAGTATCTTAAAGATTCTGTACACTCTCCTTGTTATAAAAGATCTATGAAACATGCAACTGACTTCCCTTTCAATTTGTTTATAGCTGAATTCATCACTTTCCAAATGGTTGTAACCTGCTTGGCCATATTGTGTTCTGTCTTTGTTCTACGGATGCATCACAGCACTTCTAGGAAGCGACCAAAATCTGTTGTAAGAAAGGTCTTTTTTGGAATTTTTGCAAAGATGATGTGTCTTAATGTTCCACAAAAAGAGGTAAGATACAGAAATACTTCAGAATACCTGTTAAGTCTTAATAACATTACAATCAGTTGAAAGGAAAAAAAAACTCTGCCATACACATTCCTATTGACTCAGTCATACCAACAATACTGAGATACTCTACACCCTCTTTGAAGCTTAGTATGCACAGCAATCGTTGAAAATCATAAGTATAAGGAGTGTGCAATATATTTTGCCAGATTTGATTATTCATTACCAATATGTGACCCGTTTTGGCGAAGTGAGTCGGATGTCGCACGGGGAAGATTTTTAGTTAGGTATACCATCAGAAAATACTAATTATTAGCTTTAAAACGAGGTATAGCATGTCTAGGTCCGATATCTAGGGCCTGAGATAAGTTGCGACGAAAATAAAAAGAACCGCGCATATGCGGGTAATACTATAAGAAACTGAGATAAATGAGTTGAAAGTTTTTCTTACCGCGCGCTACCGCGGTCCTCCGATAAAGCCCTAGCAACGTACACTTGTAATCAATCCTTGGTTCTGAAACTTTACATAGTCATTCTACACTATTCTAGCTAACAAATACCAATAATTCATGCGTTTATATACAAAACTTTTATTCGTGCCGGCGCTGCAAAAAGTGACAAAAATCCGGATCACAATACCTCATCTTGGCTGCTTAAAAACGACTCTGTGATGACCCTAAGTACCCTGGGTATCCATAATGTGTCTATAAAAGTTCTTGGAATGTTCATGATTGTCTTTGGTCGTTAAAATAGTGAAAAGCCACCGAGGTAAAAATCTTAAAATCAGAAAAAGTCTTAACAACTAAAAATAAGTTAACAATGTTCAAAATGGATTCTTAATAGTTTTCTCAGGTGGTCCTGGGCCTGCCACGACCACGTTTAGCACGTTTACTAGGACGGCCCCTGCCCCTAGGTGGGGGTGGGGGGCCTTCCTCCTCTGAATCAGATGAAGAATTTGATTCCCTCTCCAGCTGTCTGACCAACTCCTCCTCCTCCCCCTCCGATCCTGATGATGTGTCTGGAGTCTGTCCTCTGCCTCTGCCTCTGCCTCTGCCTCTGCCTCTGCCTCTGCCTCTGCCTCTGCCTCTGCCCATGCCCCTGCCTCTGCCCCTGCCCCTGCCTCTGCCTGGCCCATCCCCCTCGCCAGCCTCTGGCTCTGATTCTGCATCTGGTTCTGGCGGAGGTACGGCACGGGGGCCTGGGCTGGGTGCTGGTTCTGGTACAGAGGGCTTAGGGCACATGATGTCCTTCGTGTCCTCAGTGCAAAAATCCCGAATGTTCTTGAAGAGATACCACTGTCTTTTGGCCGGGAGGCCAGGGGATTCGGTGGGCTGAGGGCCTTCCTGGGGGACAGCTTCAGGGGCGACAGTCAGAATCTTGAAGGTCTCGGGGGCCGAGTCGGCATACTGCCGGAAGGTGACGTGGCCCTTGTTCTGGTCAGAGAATACAAAGTGGTGATACTGTTTTATGCCCTTGACTGGTTTGATGAAAGGGGTCAAAAAAGATTGCAAGTCATACGACTCGACAAACACCTTCCCATTCTCGTCCCCCACAAGGTGGGCAAGGTTGACACGTTCTTGGGTACTCTTCACCACAGTCACCTCCATCTCCGAGAGGTTCGAGACAGGCTCACGATGAAACCTTTGTTTAAGCAAACCAAAGCACCAGTCCAGGGCAAACTTGGTGTGCCCTGTGATCAAAAAGTTTAAGGAAATGGACTGGTGCCGGCCAGTCAGGACCCGCCAGAGAAGATACGCTAGCACAAACTTGTTCTTGTTCTGACCACTACAGTTGTCACAGGGCATGTCCACTGCCTTCTCCCCCAGGGAATACGTTTCAAAATAGTGATGCAGGTATGAAATAACTGCATTTGACCCCTTACTACCGCAATGGCTTTCGTCGATCAAATAGTTCACCTGTTGGGGGATGGCCTTGGCACAGACACCGAAAATGCCGACCTTGCGGGGGACAAGGAAATACAATGGGCCAGGCTGCATAGGAAAGGAGGGAAGGTGGACCTGCTGGGCATAATCAAAACTGATGTGGACCTTCGTGTCAGAAGAACAAGGGGGGTGGGGGCCAAGGGGAGGGGACTCTGCTTCCTTGTAGGCAGCCTTGGCAGACTTGACCATGTCCTGATAAAAGGCCCTCTCCCGAGCCACCACCTCCAGGTGAAGTTGTTGCTTTTTCAGCTTGGCCTGTTTCACAATGTCAGGTAGGTTACTAGAGGCAGAGATATCCCTGTTGTTGCGCTGGCATTCCCAGCAGAGATCAGTCATAGGGCGGGAACACACAACCAGGCAGGACGAGGGCGTTGGTCTCGGCATAGGAGTTGATGAAGTCCACGACCCGCCTAATGTCCTCCAGCTGGAGGATCCTTGCAGTCGCCTGTAGCACCCCGTAGCACTTGTACCACTTGATGATGGACGTCAGCTTGTTCTGGCTGATGCTGGAAAGGTCACAAGGTAAGAGTTACATTAGGCCAATAATTATTGGACACAGGCAACAAGTACAGGTAAGTATTGTAATATTAATATGGACGATTTGTGAAGGTAAGTGCCATTATCAGATTCTGTTATGATTCATTACAGTTCATCTTGTAATTTACCTCAAGTAGTACAATAAAAGAAGGGATATCTAGGTAGACCTTAGTTGAGCAAAGAAGTTGAATATCAAAGCTTCTCACGCGTACATGAACTTGAAAGTGTCCCTGCAGACTGGCCGAGAACTGACGAGGTAGTGGCTTCTTTGGTGCTGCCTCTCCTCTCTCCCCTTAATCCCCTTCTTCCAGGTGGACAGCCTGCTGCTATTGTCTGTGCAGGTACTAGCGATGCCCAGTAGCAACATGTCCTTCTCGCCTAGAAAACAAAGTAGATTAGGATAATAACAATCTGTACATGATATGCATGTGACTCAAGGAATGAGGTTTCTGGATTGACCCATGAACTAGGTTAACACGCCCTAAATACTAACTTAAAAACGGTCTGGTTGAGTGTTAATAGTTGTCTGTTATACTTCAAGACGTTGTCATGGATTATGGGGTAGTTTTGAGCGAGAACGACATAGCTACATGGTCGCGGCGACAGGTTTGCATAACATGTACCTCATGAAAAACTTACCTGAGGACAGCTGAAAGACCTCCTGCCGACGCGCGACCAGCTCCGACGTCGTGAACTGTTTACTGCACTCCTTGTCTTTGTAGCGCTTGCAGGAACATCTAAAGACAACAACATACACGATATTAGACTTAGTTCACCTTCCTGAGGGCCACAATGGCATGAGACATGATTGATTACCGTTACAGGCCGGCCGGATCAGCTGACGCCATTAAGTAGGTCACCGGACAACCCCGATGGATAATCCCTGTTTATGGCATGAAATCAACTTTGAAACTTTATAAAAACTAGTTAGGCAGTTAGAATACATACTAGGGCACAATCGTAGGCAGTTTCATCAACATTGAAAGGGATTTAGTCACTTTGCGTACTTGTTTCAGAGATACGGCAACCAACCACATGTCGGCCGTTATAAAGCTTTTCAAAACTCACATGAAGCGTTCGCAGTCGTCCCACTTCACCTGTAGAAGGTCGTCCGTGGGGTCAGGGATGACCAGTGGCTCATCCTCATCGTCCTCAGCATCCTCCGGTTCCCCTAGATCCTCCTGAACATCTTCTTCCTCGGGGGCATCGTCTTGCCCCTCCTCCCCGTCGGCGAAGAGAAAGTACTCGTCGACCAAAGTCCGCCATTGCTGTGGCTCGGCTATACCACGTAAATTCGCCCGATTTATCGTATTCAGGGCATCTGCGACAGCCTCCTCGCGATCCAAGTCCTTCCCGACGATGTTGGGAGGTAATCCACATCAAAATCCAGCAGTGATCTAGGATTAAAACAGCTAAAATCCGTCGGAGAAGTGATGTCGCACGTCCGTCCTGCTCGCCATGCGTCCCTTTAAATTCCACAACAACTGAAACTGGAAGGCACGCGAGGCCTCTCAGCCAATCAGCGCGCCGCATTCCGCATACGTGACCTCCTTGACGACGATTGTTTACGGGACGACGATCGGGAAAACACGTTCTGATTGGTCCTTGCCGGCGCGAATTCAAAATCTGAGGCTGTCATTGGCCAGTTCACTTCGCACCCTTTCAGCAGGTACCCGGAACATGGGGCTGGGATGGGATCCAGACCGACCGGCAAGCCGCGAAGTTAGGCGTGAATCGAGGGTCTTTTGTTTCAGATCACTGAGGCGTTGCGCGTCTTTGGGGCTTATTTAGAGGGACTTAGAGATGGCTTTGGGACCTAAAATTTTTTTTGGAAAGACTTCTGATATAGGAGATATGAATAAAAGAAAAAAACCATTTTCGATAAAAAATGTGAAATGCGACTTCAGAGCCCCATATTTCAGTTCGACTTTCTGCGACATCTGACTCATTTCGCCAAAACGGGTCACATATGGTGTTCAGCTCATTTTGGAACACGTGAAGTCTATACAGTCTGAACATCATAGACACACACACACAAAATCTAAAACGTATGATACTTTTCAGGAAACCAATACTGTCAATACTACTTGGGCTACTAAAGTTCCAAGCCCTGCTGCCAGTTTGATCAATCTACAGGCTAAGGCTATGGCTGATGACGAGTTTACCAGCATGAGTGCTGGTAATTTAAGGCTACTTCAATACATGGACCTTATGGTGAAGAAAATGAAAGGTAAGTGTGTGTATATTTATTGTATATTACAATGAAGCCTTTACTTCTCTATGCGTTTTTTCCCTTCTTGTTAGGAAGGGGTTTACATAATATTAATATTCCTTGGTGCTTTTCACCAAGATTATTTGCATTTTGGAACACAAGCTTTTTGCAATCCAAATGATTTACATAGGTACATTATTAAAATTGTCATCTTCAATTCTAATTTGATTTGTCCAACCCACATTCTAAAGCAGCATTCACACTGATATCAGATTATTTAATACATTTTTTTATGAATAGAGTCCTTCATAGTCCCATAGAGCATCTTCTATTATGTTACTCAGAATAGGAAGTACTTTTATAAGACACTCCTGCTCAGCTATAGGGTGTTTCCTTATTTCAGAATAGGTTTTATTCACACTAAAAACCATTTTGGGTGATACCAGTTGAACTTCATCAGAAGTGTTATTTCCATCTCAGCGCCCTGAGCTTTTAATTGTTTATTAACTTTGGTTGAATATGAACATAAATTCAGCACACACCACATAAGTATTAGGACAACACAAATAGAAGTAAGTTCACAATTTACCAAAGGCTGAAGGCAGGTAACGGTTTTGTGACTTGTGCACAGAAGAAAACAGATTCCTATTCAGATTGAATAGAGTAGGTGACCCTTGGAACACTGGTCTTTCTTTCAACAAACATAAAGTAATTGCCATGGTAAAGTATATAATCACAAAAACCCAAATTATTTTCACATATTTTGAATGATAATACTGTGTCTTTTATTAGTAGTGACAGTGTAACATAATTTCCAAGGGTTGTAAAGTCCTAGTTTTTGTATTAAAGGGCCTCCCATTCAACTGATTTTTGTAGCCTCTGTATTGCATACCTCAACGAGATAAACTGATCAATCTCCTAATAGATACATATGGAGATAACCTTTATTAAAAGTTACATGTTTATTTCTCTGCCAGATGATGAGGAGGCAAATGAGATCTCAGAGGAGTGGAAGAACCTTGGTGTTGTGATTGACTGGCTGATGTTCTGGCTGTTCTCTATAATAATTTTTATCTACACTCTGTACATCTTTGTAAACGGAAGTATCAGTTTCATTGATGCTGTAGATGCCTCCCAAGATCAGGAAATAGCTGACTCTCCATATGATTACTATAATTGAATTCTTTTCTGGGTGATTTGGTTTTGCTGTAATAAGATATTGGCTTGCCATTAATTTTATAACAATATATGAATAACCATCAAAATATTGTCAACCTTGCATTTAGGAGTTTAAACCATATGTCAAGTCTTATCAGAGAGTCTGTGGAACTTTCTGTTTGAAGCAGTTGTGAAAATCGTTTCACTTGCAGAAATCTTTTTTTATTGTTCATGAACCCAAGAGTTGTAACCAAAGAGGAAAGAATGCATAGCTGATTATATATCTTTGTTGTAACTAAGCCCATCAAAGATAGGTTTACTTTTGAGGTTTGAGGAACAGCACGAATGTGTCTCTATAGCTGAAGTAATCATATTAAACCAGAGTTGTATTGTTCCTATTGAATCCTAATAACCAGTGTTGCTTAAGTATTTTGACTTCATTAATTTGATTGAACTGATTCTGTAGAGTTGGAAAATGTGAGTCAAGTTGAGAGGCTTTGGTGTTTGGTATTGGATTTGCAAACTTGTACATGTCTTGTAATTTCTTTAAAAACAAATCATCCCAATCTGTTTCATTTAGAATAAATCCATTTAAAAACATGGCTGGTAGCTTATATCAGTATAGCTGGACCTATGGACCTGCTGACTCAGTACTGCCCTCTGCCAGTGATCCTGGCTGACCAACATTACACCAGGGGGCCTCAGCAGCTAGACTATAATTTTTTTATTTTTTTTTTTATTTTTTAAAATTGTTTATTAAGTAATTCACTTCAGGGTTGCCCCTGGTTTTCAGAGATATTACAATGACAAAGTGTAGTAAATAAACATTTCAGGTGTAAATTATAAGTATGTACATCAAGATCAATACAATATATATATTGGACCTAATAAAGTAGATCAATATAGACACAGTATCTGTGTTTGATCAGATTCATAAATTCACTGACACAGGTTGCAAATTGCACATCATGGCATAGTTCATCCCAAATGATTGTCCCTTTATAAAATGCACTTTTCTGAAACTTTGTGTTCATTTTTGCTGGGACAATAAACTGTTTCTTATTAGCTGATCGAGTTTCTCTTAGTGGAACAATTAACACACCATCTTTAACACTGTGTGAGAACATCAGATGAAGAATTTTTTTTATGTTTAAATACTCCTGCTAGTCTGAGATCTGACCTCACTCCTCCATTACTCTCCAACCATGCAGTTGCTGTGATTTTTTTCGTTTTTCTTGTTATTAGTTGGGTGCCTTGTTATGCCAATAAACACAAGTGTAACTGCCCATGCTGTCATGTTATATGTCTATGTCCATGTAGCCTAGGTGGGAAGCTATATATCACAAAACTATGTTAGCGAGATTATACAGACAATTTCTATGGACAATTATGCACTTACCTAAACTTCATTTTGATTAGTGACTAGTAATATTTAGTTAGTCTCAAACCCTGCTGATGAGGTGCCTGAGACAAATATTTTTGTCATTTAGGGACTATAAACCCTGTCCTCAACCCACTAAAATCTGTTCTTGGCTGACTGCAGTATAACATCGCTGAATAAGCAAATATAAATGGCTTTGCCAGCTTGACATCTGCACCAATGATTTAATCACTCTAGTCAATGGTAACTTTGTTGAAGTGTCAAAACACAATGTGAAAAAGGCTAATGAGGACAACATGGGTTATTAATAATCAGTTAAAAATTGTTATGCCTTTTGAAGAATGTCATGAAATTATTTCTCATTGGGTATGCTCACGAAATGTTGCACCCTCTGTTGGAATACCTACTCTGCACTGTGAGCTCAGTATCTGTAGCTATGGAACACTGGGTGTAACTCAGTGTAGTTGGTATTATCTAAAATGGATAAAACCATGGAAGGGACTCATCAAGGGGGGGTAAGGGGTTCTCAACCCAATCCCTAAACCCAACCCTGATCCCCCCTTTTTCAGTTGGACTCCTACACTGTACAATATAGGAACTATGCTGCACAGATGTCCAATCCTGGATCTGCACCCTGCATTAATCAGTGTTCTCAAATTTATGAATTATAGTACTTAGGAGATCCTAATATGGCAGTTTTGCCTATATACTCCTACCTTGAATTGCACTGAATGCATCTTTTTTTATTGGTTTGCTCCAAGATGAATCATTCAAATGATGTAATCTTGAAAAGAAATGTGTCAATTTGTTTCAGCAGTATTAGAATATACAAACATTTATGAATTTTGTCTATACATTCCAGTAAGTTTGGTCAGTCAGAGCAAGTGTGCGTAGTGCCTTATGGTATCCTTTATCCAAACTCAATGCTGTATCAAAATTGGAAAGGCTAACACTTGGTGGATTATACTATGACTCAGCCCAAAGTGATCAGTCCTTAAATGTGAACGTCATCATCACTGATAGTCAATGTAGGAACATGTTAATGGTCAAAGAACGTAGCAACATGGACTGGAAATGTACCCTACTAGCTTCATTTTATGCATTGAGCCTGGTGTACACATGTAAGTTACATATCATAATACATTTTGCAACAGATGTACATTGCTATCATCTCCTCTGTTTTCTTTGTGTGTTTAGACACAACGATGTTATAGATCAAAACTAAAGCTCATATACCAGCCCTCCAGTTAGATTGCTATTCCTGTAGGCAATCTGGAATATACACTGACTTATAAGTTTGAAAAATTAAGTATTTTCTCCGCTTTTCAAGTCCTTTATTTTTGCTGAAAATGTTAATAAATGGTAGAGGAATAAAAAAAATCGTAATACAAAATTATGGCAAGCACCTGGTTTCTGAAGTTCAGAAAGTGGAGCATGACCAATTTTACAGAATTTCTCTCATAGTTGAAAAAGCCTGTACATGCAATAGCATATATTTTTACTTGTATATCTCATATGCTGTGTCTCCACTTGGGCGACAAAAATTAAAAAGGTAGCTGGTGATGGTGAAGCAACATGTACGAGTTTACCGCCAGAGGTTGTAGACAAGCTGGTCCCAAGTAATTATGGAAGCTACGCGTCGCCGGGCAGTAAACCTCAGTGACAGGTGAAAAAACAGCAAAAAACATGCCTGATCTGACACCCAGAAAACCCGGTGATACACAGGATATGTCAGCAGGCAGAACGGCACCAGAATTCTGGGCGATAAACCTAGTTTATTGCTAACTCCCTGGTCGCCTAGAGTGTCTCAACCTGGCAAAAAAAAATCTGATACCCTTCAATGGAATTCCAATGTTCAGTAACGGATTTCCGAGGCCGTGTGATGGATTTCTGTTGCCCGGTGACAGTTTTATCCCTTGGCACCAGGTGATAAACTTCGTCGCTGTGGCTACGTTGCTCAAGTGGAGACACGGCTTTAGTATTCATCATATAGTATAATGAGTATTCACAAAATTGTGAAGGTCTATGGAATAATGATAGGTAGTCAGAATACACTTGGGATAGGTGTTTCAATTAGGGCATTTTGATAACCCAAATGATCCAAAGGAACACCTGGGTGGCGCCGGAAACCAGTAATGTATACTCCCCAGTATAAAATAAAGTTGTTTCAAAAAAGATAGATTTTAGGACTATGGGGAGATATAGAAAACAATGAAAACTAGCCCTAAGATAATTGAATCACCTATCTTATTGTCTGTTTCTCATTGTTCCTTTGGGAAACCTTTTGTCCTGTTCATTGAGCTGGTATGAAACATTCAAACAAGTGTTAAAGTAAGTGGAAACTGAAGTCATGTCTCGAGGGATGGTTAAAAGGGGCTAAAGAGCATTGGCCTGATTGAATCAATCTTCAGTGAAAAAGAAGAGATTAATAAATTATTTTGATTCTGTGTCAGATATTTATCATGAAATGGTCCTATATGAAATACACAATTGTAGATAGACAATTTTATAATCTTTAAAAGTTCTTAACTTTGGTTTCAATTATGATAACCACAATCTGTTTTCAGTGGAAACAAGATCAATCCTTTACCTTTTAAAACAATAAAAATAAACATTTTACTGAAAGCTAGTTGTCATGGAAACCAGTAAATTGTATGTAGTGCTACTATTTACCAAGGAAGTTCAGTTTGTACTGCTGGCACAGTGCCAACATTTGGAATGTTTTCATCTAAATTACATAAAAATGAATTCTCCCATTGAAATCTAGAGAAAGTTTCAGGGAATTTAAACACAAATCTTCATATTTTAGCCAATATCTCAGCAATTATTAACTGTAGAATGACATATTCAGCAATAAAAGGGTTAAAGGATGAAAACACTTACCAGAGTTTTGAAATGACAGTGTATGAAACTATATCAAATCAATTTCCAGATTAATCTACGGATGTTCCAAATAACAATCATTGCAAAATTTGCTGCATGTTTGTGTTTTGTGAAATAAACTGCCTCCCGTTTCATAACAAACCCTCGTAAGATTTGTGTTTCATAAAGTTACAATCACCTTTTTGGCCATTGTAGCTGTTTTTTCTTATGTGAATTTGGTTGGATTTGCAGGAGTTTAGGGTCAATTTACGGGAGTTTTGGGTCAATTTACGGGAGTTTTGGGTCAATTTACGGGAGTTTTGTTATGAAACTGCTGCATACAAGAGTTTTAAACTCGCATACAATTTCTGCAAGGGTACATAAAACCTCCATAGCTATGGAGGTTGTTATGAAATACCCCACTGATGGGGTTCCACACACCTTCAGAACTGCTTTGGTACGGCAATGTTATAACCAATCGGGTTTTAATATTTGAGTCACATGTGACATAAAGCGTATGCTCTCCAAATAAATATTTGCAAGACGATATCAGAGTGTCTGGTAATTTGCTACAAATCTGTAAATTAAACCACATAACATTGAGCACAGCTCAACCATGACTATTGGTAGAAGTTTTGCAAAAAATGTTTAACACTGACCAACTTTAAGGCACATGCTCTCATTCATATTGATTTCAGCCTACTCACGAGCCTGTCTGATGGACGATGTGATGCATAGGTTAATAAATAAAGCATAATAAGTGGAGGTTGTCTTTGACGTATCTGGTATTACAATTCAGGCCACTGTATTCAAATTTAATGAGCTACAGATGTTTGTGTTTGGTCACCATAAAACACCAATCATGTAGTGCACCATATATGTGAACCTTTCATCGACCTTGGACTTAATAGGCCATGCTATGTGGTCAGCAAACATGCTATCTATAGTGTTTATAATTATATAGTATATGTTGTCCCTCTGTATTATGATTCGAGATGTCCGACTGAAAACTAGTCAGCCTTTTTTTTTTTTTTTTTTTTTTCTTTTCTTTTTTTCTTTTCTTCCCTCTGCAGTATGATTCGAGATGTCTGACTGAAAACTAGTCAGCCTATCGCCAGTAATCATATGTATAACTTGATATGTATGTTGGGATGTTAGATGATAACTAGGTCTATATCTTTCTTCTAACTGCATGCATTGCGACCTTTGACTGAAAACTAGTCAAAGAAACTTTGTATTTTGTAAATGTATATGTCGATTGCTGTTTACAATGTCATATGTTGGATGATTTATTTTTTCTGATTCCGTTTAAATTATATGGTGACTGACTGGAAACTAGTCACTGTAACATATAGCCTTCTACAAATTAGACTGATGATCCTTAAAAATCAAAATCAATGTGCCTTTATTAAATGCGCTGGGAGCCTTTTTTATATAACGCTATAATTACATCAATTACTTATTGTACGACATGGCCCTCTCACCGATAACGGCCCTTTATTGGTCTATGCCGTCTATCCTGGACCGAGACATTCTCCGGCCAGGGTCTCCTCTTATCATTAAACTAACTTATGTTTCGAAATATAATTGGCCAGAGATTACCATTGATTATCGAAGTTATGGTAATATAGCACTCTATTTGCAAATTTCTAATGAATAAATTTAATCGTTCGGCACGATGTGTAGCGAATGATAAGGGTATCAAATTAGTACATATCAATTTCCGAAGTATCTTTAAGAAAATTTCAGAAATTGACATACTGTTCGAAAAATTTGATTTTGTGATGTGCTCTGAAACGTGGCTTGATAATAGATATGGTAATGATATGGTTAAAATACGTGGAAAAACCATTTATCGGTTGGACAGACCTATCGACTTTGCTCCAAATGCCAAGAAACGGGGAGGTGGAGTAGCAATTTATGTTAACTCTGTCTGGGCCCCTTTCATAAGTATAAACCAATATCACACTTCCTCCACTCCTGACTTAGAAATAATAACTTTGAATATTGATAAACCTAATATAAAAAAGATGGCTATCTCCTGTCTTTATCGACCACCAGGTACGGATATGAAAAATGCAGTGAAAAGTATTAAAGACACTTTGAAATATCTAGGCCATTCAGGTAGAGAGGTTTGGTTAGGAGGAGATTTCAATATGGACTGGAACAAAAGAAACCATCAGCAGCTTAGAGACTTGAAATCAGCAATTAAAGGGAATAACTTTAAACAACTCATTCAAGGTGTGACAAGACCCTTAGCATCAGGTGGTACCTGTATCGATTATTTAATTACTAATTGTGAAATTGTTATGGATTGTGGTGTCCTTATGGATCAAATTTCTGATCACTTGCCGGTTTTTGCTGTCAGGAAAAAAGTTAGGAATAAGCATTCAATGCAATGTATTACTTGTAGAGATTATAAGAAATTTGATGCAGACAATTTTCGATTATAAGTACAAAATTATAATGCCAATCAATTCCAGAGCTGTGTAGATACTGATGGTATGTGGGATGTTCTATACGAAAATATGATAGAAATCCTCGCAGTAATGTGTCCAATAAAGCAAAAGAAAATTAGAGTGGACTCTCCAAAATGGCTGACAGGAGAGTTAAGAACACTAATGAATGATCGAAATTACTATGTCAAGAAAGTTAGGGACACAGGAGGTGAATTATATCTTAAGCTTTCTCGGTTTTTACGAAATAAATGTAATAAGTTGATTAATAAGGCAAAAGGGGATTTCATTAAACAGAAGTTGGATTCAACAGGAAAGGATCCGAAGAAATTTTGGCGGGAAATTAATTGTGTGCTACATCCCACAGGTTCTGAAACTGTCCATTATAATCTACTTGATCCTAAAACTGGAATATCGGTAGACAGTGGCGATGAATGTAATTTGATTAATTCCTTCTATGCAAATATTGGACGTGATATATCAGCTGAGTTGGACAAGTTTGGACCTTGGCATTCTGGCTTAGATAGAGAAAGAGTTGGGGGAATGCACTACGATTTCTCTGAAATAACTAGAAATGAAGTTAGGTGTATTTTTGAATCAATAGATACAACAAAACCAAGTGGATATAGACACTTAAGTGCTGAAGTGCTTAAAATTGCTCTATTATCACTTGTTGATGAAATGACCCTTATTTACGTTGAATCCCTTGTAAGTGCGTCTTTTCCTAGAGACTGGGCCTATAGCACAATTACACCAATACCAAAATGTGGTAATTTACAGATGCTGTCATCATGGCGCCCTATAGCAATAGTTCCTCTCCCTGGGAAAATCATGGAAAGACTAATACATTCTCATTTGTTACATTTTCTGTTAGAACATAATGAATTGAGTGATAGGCAATATGGGTTTCGTCCGGGTGGATCAACTTCTCTAGCGACGTTCCATCTAAGCAATGACTTACTCCTAGGCCTTAATAGAGGGGATTTAACAGGTATAACTTTCTTTGACTTGTCGAAGGCGTTCGACAGTATTAATCATAGTCGATTGCTTTTAAAAATGGCAAATTTGGGTTTGAGTGACAAAATTGTAGGTGTGATGGAGTGTTATCTAACTCGAACTCAGTCAACTATTTTTAATAAGAAATTATCATCCGAAACTTATACTACCTCTGGTGTCCCACAAGGCTCTGTCCTTGGACCTTTACTATTTATACTGTATATAAATGATATATGGGAGCATATTTGAGAAAAGGTACCTAATGATTTAATGAGGTCACAAAATCACATGAAACATGGGGAAATGTGTCAGCATTATTCTTATTGTAGAGAACCTACTCTTTTAAATGCTGCAAACCATTTTGAAATATTCCTGATAGAACCTGAGATAAACATGTCTGAACCTACCCACCTCTTGTACATTGAGAACCCCTTATTCCCAATTGCTGTTGTTCCTTCCATCTTATGGTGACTTAAAATTTCTTATGTTTATCAAGAAATTAAGTTTTCTTATTTCTGAGAATATCAAAAGTGCCGTAACTATTGACAGGAGTGCTTGTTCCACTTACTGTTTTCAGTTTTGAGAGGGTAAAAACATTTTCTAAATGTCATAAGAATCTTTAGGAAATTTCATATAAGTCAATTTTTTTCACAAAATAACTTAGAAAATAGTTTTTCCCCATACATTTCATGATTAATGTAACAAAGAGTCAATTTCTGCCAGGTACTGCCAGATTTGGCCCAAATTGAGCATAATGGCCTATATTGTACGTAAGATTGCAAAGGAACTAAATATCGTAGAATGATAAAACATGTACAAAGAGTAGAAGAATTCCTGGGACTTCAGAAACATTATAAAACATAACTTTTCGCTGTATGTTAAGTGATTGTTTCATAATATGAACAAACCTCCAGAACTAGCAGCCACAGGATGGCCAAAATGTCATTAGGTACCTTTTCCCAAATATGCTCCCATATGTTGTTGTATAAAGAATGTCAAATTTATCTTATATGCAGACGACTGTGTAATGTATTGTTCTGATAGAAACCTAGATGTGATTAGAGAAAAGTTACAGACTGACGTAAATATATTTTCTGACTGGTGTAATCGGAATCGTTTAAAGGTAAATGTGGGTAAGACAAAAACATTACTAGTTGGAACACGAGAGAAATTACGTCGCACTGGCTCTTTACAAATTATGATTGATAACAAAGAAGTCGAACCTGTATTATCTTATGTGTACTTGGGTGTTGTTATTGACAGTGAAATGTCATTAACTGTGCATATGTCGAATCTGTATGATAGAGTACAACGCAAGGTGTTCCAATTAAGTAAAATTAGAAGATATATAACAAAACTTGCTGCCTTGCGCATATATAAGCAAACCATACTCCCCATAATAGACTACTGTGGGTATCTAGCAAAGAGCTCCTTAAAAAGTGACTATATGCGCGTACAAGTTCTTCAAAACTGGGCTTTGAAGACGTGCATAGGTTACCCGAGGAATAATTCTATGTCGCGAATTGAACTTCATGATGAATGTGGTTTGTCAAGTGTGATGCAGCGGTGGGACCAGCAGCTTCTGACTATAATGTACAGCCTGTCTCTTGATGATAGTTATATACAGTTGCCTGTTCGAGACAATAGGAGTTCAAATAAGGTTAATTTCAAGATTGGCAGATTGCGAAACCAGAAGTACATTAAATCCCCATATATCCGTGGAACTCAATTATGGAATGGTTTGCCAGAGGTTATACAGCGCTCTCCTGATAAATATGCCTTTTCTAGGAAAATAAAGCACTTGTATATGAAATACGATGAGAATTACCAATAGAGGTTTGATATGATTATCAATACCAGTAATAGGAACGCCTTGACTGAAAACTAGTCAAATACGTTCAAATCTTTATCTGAAACAATACAATTAGAAATTAATGTGACAGTATTATTGTATCTGATGATTGAGTTAATAAGTAACTTGTTTGTGATTATGTATGTAGAATTGCTTGATTGGATATTTGTGTAAATATATCCTTTGAGGTCTGGCCAGAATGTACCAAGATCGGCCATCTTGGAAGATCAGAGTTTAATCTCTGAAAGATTTGCTTTGGAATAAACACATAAAAAAAAAAAAAAAAAATGCATTAAGGATAGACAACACCTTTGAGTGTCATATTTGTGACACTTCCTTCAATTGGTATTTGTTATTTTCATTCTGATGGACTAATTAATTGTCTCATATCGGAAAATAACAATTTAATAACCCTTAGCTTCCTCTTTATATAAATGATATAAGCATGCATGCTTCTGTGGCCGTCCTGAGTTTCAAAAAGTGGAACTCTTCCTTATTTTGGGGAAATAATATTGGGAAAATACCCCATAAGTTCCATGTACAACTTTATTGTATAAATGGGAGCAAAGCATGTCCAATGTGTCCATAAAGTCATAGCACTATGGGGCCTTCCATTTAGTACATACACATATTTAAAATCTCAGACCCCACAACCACTCCCTTGGTCTAAAATATGCTTTGAATTTTAACTAGAATGTACGCAAATTTTCAAATAATGAAAATTCTTCCCCCCCTTGATGTGTACATACTTAAGGAAGGCCCCTATGCATCAAGCAATATTTAGATTTGGATATGAAAATGGTGGGGCAACCTAAATGGTGGGGACTTATATTCATCAAACATCATAATTATTCCATTGTTCATAAATACAAAATTAGGACCAAGGTAAATGATTTTGTTATAACAGTATGTTTACAGAATCATGTTGGGGTTGATTGGGTCTCTTGACTGTTGAATTAACTGGATAGTATCTTTTAAGGTGGCATTTCAGAGGCTATTGAAAAGGAAAAAAATATAATTGGTAAAAGTATTTCAGTGGAACCTTCCCTCTAATTAGCTTCTTCTTCAAAAAAGGTATGATCTCCACACAGATTCTATGTCACCAGTAAAGAGATGGGAGAAGGCAATGCGTGGAGATTGTCAGTTTCGGTGTCGGAACATGATGCCGCTCACGAGTTTAGACCTGTCCACGTAGGTGGACCTTTCACAAAATGCCGTCACCGTGCAGGACACTCTGCCACTTCGACGCTCGCTAAAGCTCCATACCCACGAGGTGATTTTACTGGCAACGGGTGACGGGCTACTTGGGGAATCGGCTGATTCTTAAGATCACCTGTCAGTACCCTATATTTAAATGTGCATGTCTAATCTTAATTGGTGCTAAAATCAGCTGATTTTACAGGCGGAATCGGTTGATTATAGCACTGATGAGTCAGCCGATTGTGGCAAAATCCCTAGTGGGTATGGGGCTTAATGGCGAATCACCTCTTATGGGTATAATTTCTGGCATGGAGGGTGATTTGCCACAGAGTGTGTTCAAATTTATGCTGGGCTGGCCCTGGAAGGTCAATCAACACCTTTTATTACACTGCTATTTCATACAGGATTTTTTTTTATAGAGTCTATAGAGGCATATTTGTCATGAAATCTAGAATTATATTTGCTATCCGATTCTAAGTATCAATATTAACAAAAATAGCACCATGACCTTGTTGGTACAAACTGTGATGCCTGTAACCGCTGACTAGGTACAAATGGATTAGTAATGAAATGCTGCGTAACTTTGCTAAAAACTAGTGGTATTATACTGGTCAATATTGTCTTACGTGATTTTCTCTGGTTTTAAATGCAGAGTATACATAAGTACCCAGTGCTTTGATAACTTTAGGATCTTTACAACCATTAAGAGAAATAAACAAGTCGTTCTTGGAGATTGTAGAGTTGTCCAGTGATAATGAGTTAAGAAGAGATCGTCGCACTCCATCATATAGCGAACAACTTAAGAGAAAGTGCTGCTCATCCTCAACCTCATTCAAGGAGCAGTTTGCACATTTTCTATTTTCCTTAGCTACCTCAGGTTTTACATGGCGTCCTGTCTCTATGGCAAGTGAATGAGAACTCATTCTTAACCTGGCAAAGGCTGTCAAATGTTTTAAATTAGTCATGCTAAGTAAGTTGGTTGGTTGGTTGGTTATTGGTTGCTTTACACCCTAATTAACTGCCAGGGTCATATCAAGGGTGGTGATGGTGATCGAATCTATGAGAAGGTAGAGACCATACCCCTACACTTTTACCGAGGTAGGTGTTCTTTAATATGCAAGGTCCCATAGACAGGGCCCTGCACACAACGGCCGGTGGTCCCTGGGGACCTTTGATAACCCTGTTGTTGTCACAGGGGGAAACGCAGAGAGGTAAAGCAGCTACCCTGGCCCTTCCCAGGATCGAACCCGGGACTCCCGCATGCCAAGCGAACACTGTAACCACTTCACCGCCCCGCGCCCCTGCTAAGTAAGTAACTATCCATACAGTATTCTCCTTTGAATTTTTGAAACGTTCTTAGTTTTCCCTTAGTGTTGTCTTTCACTCTCAGTAAACAGTTTTCCATATGCATATTGTACAATCTTTCTCTTAGTCCTGCCAGTGTCTTATGTCTCACAGTGATTGGTGCAGCTATAATAAGTTCTGGCTCGGACGGATTTAGCGATTCTAGGAGTTTATGTACCTCAGTCCACCAGTTACTCTGGCCGTGATGATGAAAGTTGACCAATGCATCAAATGCATTGCGAATTGGATCATGCTCTTTTAAATTAGCTATTCTTAGCCAGTATTTTAGAGTACTCATATGTCTTCTTAGCTGTACTGGGAAACGTCCAGTTATACTCCAAGCGCCAAAGGCGCTTGTGTATGAAATATAAAAGATGTTGAAGAAAGAAACATTTCCACCTAGGTGGAACTAATTATGGCTGGTGCTCTGTGGGGGGGTGGCCCACCCCCCCACCTCCCCCCTGGGTACGGGCCTGTTAAATTGATAAGACGAACTTTTATTTTTTGAACAAGGATATATTAATTTGCTTGCCATTATATTTAAGGACATGAAATTTTGTCTGCATTTAGAAAAGACTGATTCAGAGAGAAATTTGTATCAGCCTCTATATTAAGGCCCTAGTTTTCCTTTCATGAAAAAGTAAAACAAAAATATTCACACAAATCTTCCCTTTTTTGTTGCCTAACTAAAAGTCTGAGACATGCTTCCCTCCATACAAAGGTTATTGACAGTCAAGCAAATTGTTATGATTTCTCGAAGATGAGGTCAAAACAATGTATTTCATATCGAATGGCAGAGGAGCATTGTATTTAGTAAATTAACAATGATTAACAATGAGCGTGCAATATAGATTAAACCGCAAAGCCTGCTGAGAGATATTGTTTATCCCTAAAATAGGGGTCTGATTGAAACACTTTTCATTTTGTCGAAAAGGGAAAAAAAAACTATAGAGGAAGAGCCACGTCAACCCAAGTACATTTGGACACAAAGGTTAATGGTGTTTAATCAATAACTGCTTTCAGTGTCATGCATTTATGTCTCATTTGGTACACTCATCAAAAGCTGTTTGTAAATGTTGCATGTTGCACCTCTAGTTTATTACCTACTCCCTATGTTCAGTGTATGGGACACTGGTTGTACCTCAGTATAGTTGGTATAGTCTTAAAGAGACTCAGCTATCGAACAGGACCAGTCAGGTGGGAAGGGGTATTATGAGAGGGTTCCTGACATTCATCCCAACTCTGAAAATTGGCCTCATTCACTATACACTTTTGGGTGATGAATCCTGGAGTACAGGCTGGATGTACATATCAGTGTTAGCTTAAAATGGAAACACTGATACATCAAATTCAGTGTCATGCAACTGGAGACGAAGGGCTTTACACTGCACCTAAGGAAATAGTTAAACAGGCCAAGGTTTGAACTGTCTCCAGTATAAATAAACTGTTACAAATAGAAAAAATAATAGAAAAAATCCTTTCAAGATTTTTTGCTTTTTTTGTTTTAGCAGTACAAAAATACACAAGTTTGCCTCTTATAATCAGTTTGGTAACACAGAGCAGGAAGTGCCTTGCAGTGTCTTTTGTCCATCTCAAACGGTGTACAAAGTTGAAAGGGCTGCATGTTCACACTTGGTGGGCTACACTGTGATTCAGGGTGTGACCAGTCCTTGATTTTTGAAATCTCCATCACCAGCAGTCGCTGTTGGAATGCTTTACTGGTAAGAGAACTTAGCACCATGGATTGGAAATATACCCTACTGGCTGCAGTTTACGCATTGTGTATTATGCACACATGTAAGTTATACATTATATACTAAAGTTTTGAAACAGAGTGTAGCAGATTCTTGCTAAGGGGTTTTGGTGTATAATTTGCAACACGTTTGTATTTGTATCATCTACCCTTCCATTCCTTGTCTATTTAGGAACAATAATGTCAAAAATCGAAACAAAAGCTAATGTAGTAGCTATCCAATCCAATGGTATGTTCTTGGATCCTCTCAATCTGTAGGTAATCTGGAATCTAACGCGGACTCACGTGTGACAAATTCAACATTTACTCCTCTTTTATTTCTTGAACATATATTTTAATCTTCAGTGACAATCTGATAAAGATTCTATTGTATGAAAAACAAAGACTACCCAGGGCTGATACCAAATCCAAATGATTCTGATGGACAACTAATTGTACTAAACTTACTTGAAAAAGCTCATAATCACCAAGGCATTGTGAGTGAGAAAACTGTTGTGCCATTTTGTCATTCCTACCATTTTCAACCAATATGGATAAGAATTATAATGACAATGATAAGGCATCAAATATGCAAAGTGTCGGAGAGGAAATTATTCTCTTGGCTCGTAATGGTTCTATGGTGCCTCTCTATGATTAATGAACCTTGACAGCTTAACATTTATATTTGATTGAAAAAGGTGAATACTGAATATTATAGATATAATTTATTGCAAATAGACACTGAATGTAGGAAATTTAAGTATCATTGAAATATAATGTTGTTTATTCACTACCTAAATCTAATGACGAAATACCATGAGTAGGTGTTTAAGCCTAAATGACAACCATTGGCATATCACTGTACTGTACTATAGCGGATACTAACTTTAGCAGTCTTTAGACTCCGATAAACTGTTGGATTATGAAAAATGTTCTATCCAATAATGATATACTTTTTTCTGTTGCCTTGGTAACATTCTTACCTAACTCTTTGTATAGTAAGCAAATATGCCAAAAGCAGTGCCCAATTTGTGATATCTGTGGTCTTATCAAGAGGAAAGGGTTAAGGAAAAATACTTTTAAATTAGGAACTATAGTGTTTAGGCCATTGACTTCATGAACAAAAAATATTTACCTTCTTTAGGGTAAAACGGCATTGCTTCCAATGAGCCCATCCAAGCTTGCACTAACATCAAAGTTTACAATGAAATATTTTCAAAATTGCTTCTGAGCTTCTTCTAATTAAGACAGTTGCATGATACAGAATTAACCAAAGTATTGGTCATAAAATTAGAATATTGCAGCTTTATATATTTGCTTTTTTCCCATAGGAACCAATCTTAAAGCCTGTCAGGCTAGCCTATAATGTTGGACCTATTTTGTCCTGAAAACTAGCATTTTGACTGGCTGGCAAACCTGCAAATCTGTCATTTTGTTAAATTTAAGAAATCATTATTATTTAGCAACGTTGGGGATATAGAAATATATAATTGTTGCTTATTTCAGTAACCCCAATTCTAGAAGACAAGGATGACTTATACTGTAATTTTGTCCGACCCCTGTCCAACCTTGGGATGTACTCAATGTGGGATGGGCTTATTGCTTCCCCTCCAGTTCAATACTAACTGCCATTGGTGCAGAGTGAGGGAGGGCCAGTGGCAGATTGCCAGTGGAGATAAACGCCGGTTGTCAAATCTTACATGTCACTATGAAATAAAGGGCAGAACACCAGCACCCAGTGAAATGGCCTCCCATACTAACACTTGAGCCCCTCTCAGAGCCCTTCCCACTGGCGGATCCAGCATTTTGAAAAGGGGGGAGTGCCATCGGAAAACATTTCCTTAATTGCTGTTTGGCCGAGTTTAACATTAAAAAAATGCAATTTTTTTTAAAATGGAGGGGCGCATGCCCCTGCGTCCCCCCTCTGGTTATGAGTAGGGTTGCAAAATGGTTTGGCAGAATGCACTTGTTAAAGATAAAAAAAAGAACTACTTTTAATATTCCAGAAGGCCAGTTTCCATTCTTTACTGTGTCATTTTTGAATGCCCTTCACATGTTTAAATAGCGGGGTCGCCATCAGAGAGGGCTATCCATGACACCATCTTTACACCTAAGTACAACCCTGATGTCCGACCAAGCAATAACTACACAGAGCCAACTATAGTGTTTGTGGAAATGGTCCCAGTCCAGATCAGTGACCTGGTGAGTACCCTGCTGAGGTGACAACAAAGGTTGGTGGTGGTGGTGGTGGTGGTGGTGGGGGGGGGGGGGGTATACCCACCCAGCCAAGCTGCGATGTAACAAAAACATTCTGCAACTATATGTTTTTTAGTCCGTCTGGTACTTACTAATATGGCATGAAACAATTACGTTATTTCTGATTAGGTCGAAACCTCACTAAATCAGAATGTTATCAAAACATTATTTTTTGGTGAGGTCAGGACGAAACCAAAACAAAACGACGTTATAAGAATAATCTGTTTAGATTGAAAAACATAACCAGAACATTATAAGAACATCGCAGTGCAACGTCACACGGTACATTGCAGCAATGTTATTGAGCGCTATCAAAATAACGTAACAAGAACCAATACAGAACCAAACAGAATGTTGCTGCAACGTTATAATAATGTCATGTGCTTGGCTGGGTATTCATTATATTTTAGAGATGCCTAATGGATTCACTCACAGATTGATGCCTAATGGATTCACTCACAGATTAACAATTTGTGTTATCTCAGTGTTACAGATTCAAGTGACTACTCCTAAGAAAAGGGTAGGATTCTCTTTCAAATCATGATGTAAGAGGAAACATTTCTTTATTACCCTCTCATTTTATTCTGCAAGTAAAAGGGTTTCCTAATCAAAAAGCTGTACATAATGCTCCTCAAATTAAGAAAATAGATCAGTTCATCCTGACACCCTCAATTCCTGTAAGTCTTTACATAAGAGTATAAGTGGCAGTAAGAATTTCCATTGGATATGTGTAACACTGCACCTAAGGAAATAGTTAAACATAACGTTTTACAAATGTTCTCATAATTATCATATGTTTTTCTCTTGATGTATTTTTGTCAGGAATAGTAAGTTAAGTAAGTTAGATATCATAAAGGTCTGCTACCATAATTTCAATCAAGATTCATGTATATCATTTTGATACTGAAGAATATTAGAACCTTCCAACTACAATGTAATACTGTGTCTTATATTCATACTATAGTCAGATTATCCCCATTAATTTTATCCTCTGTTATCTTTGATGTATTATATTATCTGATTTTAATCATGCTTTTAGAAAATCGCAATGAAAAATAACTGTTTATTTTGGCAATGTTATCCTTTTTAATAATATTCTTTAATTCCTTTCTGGGTGATATCTAGCATGGAAAAGCTACTGTCATATTCCTTTAGAATTTAGAATTTACAAAATTCTCTATAGACAAATTCAGTAAGGAGAGTAAATGCTTTGGATGTAAATCAGGTGATCATGTTTAGTTGTGACTCAAAACCCTCTTATAAAGGTAATTTCATTGGTTAAAAGATGGTTACATATACAAGTTCTTTATTTACAGAATGAAAAGGATCAGACATTGGCCGTGGTTGCCTTATTTTTATATGTGAGTATAATTGGTAAACAATATCCTGACTTTTGTTACGTGTATTGTTAACAAGAAAATGGGGTAATCACCCCAGACAAAATTTGATCACCCCACGTCCCCAGCCCAGAAAGTGCCAATGCAATTAAAAGTTTTTGGTATGTTCTTGGATCCTCTCAATAGACAATGCTGAAAAAACAAAACAAATGGACGGTGCATGTCTGAACATGTGTGCAGTTCTGTGAAGTAAACAAATAAAACATCAAGATCCAAATACAAAATTCTTTAGATCTACATAATTCATTCATTTTTGTAATTTTGCAACGGTTTGCAAGGGCTCCATTTTATTGGGACAGTAAATTTATATTATATATATAAATATATACAATATATATTATATTCTTATTATACTTTCCTCAATTCAATTTGGCGCCACCCACCTCCACTCTCTGAGCAGAACGGACTTTTAACTTTTCTGTGTGTAGCTCTGTGCTTGGAGACTGATGACACAGTTGTTACTATGATAACACAGCTGTGGCGACGTCGTCACATCGTTCACTGAACTCAAGCAGTGTCCGAAATTAAGTAAAAAGTACACGCACCTGCCGGGTGCATATGGTTATAAAAAGTGTGCACCGGCCTGTATTTTATGCATCCTCCCTTCTAAACAGTGTGTAATGCCAAGAAAATCTGTGCATATCAGGTTGCCGTCACTGCACAGTATTTGTAAATCAAATCCCTGGGGCCAAATCAGGCACCGCGGTGGCTGGAGTTATATGCGCGGGCATAGCATCAGAAGGCCGCGCACACAGAATTACATATATACGCGGATGTAAGGTCCGTGCACCCTGGTAGGCCTGTACTCGCTGGGGTATAAAGTCCGCGCATACAGGTAGGTGTCTATGCGAGGACATTTCATCCGCGTATACTGGCACGGTAATGTACGCGGGCGTACCTAATTTTTCATCGTTATATTATTTGTTAATCGGGGGCTAAGCCCCCGAACCCCCCTTTTCTTTTTTTATTTCTATATTTTGATCTAATTTTGCTGCGTATAAAGTCTGTATTGGCGGATTTTGTGTCTGCGTGTGCAGAAAATTCTATATATGCGACTATTGCGTATGTGACAGTCGCGCATATAGTCAGCCCCCACCGCGGTAGCCTGCGACGCATCCCCTCCTACCGCTCCCCATGTCCGCTACGGATATCCATATAAGAGGCGAATACTTTGTCTAGCACCGCGGGTGCAGGGTGTGTCTTTAATTTCGGACACTGTCAAGTTAAACAGGGCCGTCATGATCAACCACGTAAAGTGACTATGGCATAAGCACCCTCAGCCATGGCCAAGAAAATGGGGTAATGTCGTATATTATCTGTTTATAGATAAATGTATAAATGACTGTAGGCCTGTCAGGTTCTCTTGGTGGTGTGCAGGGGGAGCAGTGGTTGTAGAAGGTGTCTTCCCTTAGTGTTGTTTTGTAATTACTTAGTGCAGGTTTTCTGGTATGTCATCATTCACCTGCTTACTACCACCACTGACAGGTCTACTGGGTTTTCAACAATCCCAATGTGGTGTGTTTTTCTACTATTTCGTTGCCCAAAGGCTAATACAAAATCTTTCAGTGGGTGTTTACCATGACGCTGGCATCAAGGCCAATACGGAGTTAGAGTCATTTTTTGTATAATTATTCCTTATGTCAGACGAAAAGAATTCATCCACAAAAAAAAATCACTCCAGAAAATAATGGGGAAAAAGTTCTGCATCCCTGGCTCCAGGGAAATGGATAGATCACCATCGCTACGTCACTGTCACTGCTATGGTGATTCTGTGGTTGTTAAGTGCCAATATTCACGATGCAGCGAAATTCGCGACGTCATGACGTGGTGAAAGTTGCCGATGTACGTATAACAACATGTGCATGGATTTCTTTTAATTGTATCATATCTTGATATATATTCCTGATACATTGTGACTTTTCGAATACATTATTGTAAGTATTCCACAAAACATGATGAATCCTCGTAACAAATGGCGATGTTGAATTCCGGCAGTCTGTCGTAATCAACCATGTGAAGTGACTATGGCATAACCACCCGTGCACCTGATGGCCAGGTGGCCGCTGTGTGGCAGGGGTGATTAAAAAATTAAATGGTAACTGGTATGTGTTTGACAGGTTATTTTCTACTTCCAGATGCAAAACAATGTTATGATTAATCAATTTTGAAGTTTTTGTGGGATTTGGGAGTGTATCTGGGAAAAGGTACCTATTGCCAATTAATGAAGTCACAAAACCCCATGAAACATGGGGAAATGTGTCAGCATTATTCTTATTGTAGAGAATCTACTCTTTCAAATGCTGCAAACCATTTTGAAATATTCCTGATAGAACCTGAGAACATGTATGAACCTCCCCACCTCTTGTACATTGAGAACCCCTTATTCCCAATTGCTGTTGTTTCTTCCATGTTATGGCAACTAAAAATTTCTTATGTTTATCAAGAAATTAAGTTTTCTTATTTCTGAGAATAGTAACTATTGACAGGAGTGCTTGTTCCACTCACTGTTTTCAGTTTTGAGAAGGTAAAACCATTTTCTACATTACCTGTGAAAAAAATGTTCTTTTCATTTTTTATATTCTTTTTACTGTAACCATGGTAACTCACTAACCTTAATTATGTGCAGAAATTATGCTAAAAACATTCCATTTTGATTTTCCCATGATGCACTGTTTATGAAAATTTTGATTTTTTAGTAAATGTGATGAGAATCTTTAGAAAATTTCATTAAGTCAAAAGATTTCACAAATTAACTTAAAAAATAGTTTTTCCCCCATATATTTCATGATTAATGTAACAAAGAGTCAATTTCTGCCAGATACTGACAGATTTGGCCCAAATTGAACATGATGGCCTATATTGTACGTAAGATTGCGAAGGAACTAAATATTGTAGAATGATAAAACAAAGAGTAGAAGAATCCCTGGGACTACAGAAACATTATAAAACATAACTTTTAGCTTCATGTTAAGTGATTGTTTCATAATATGAACAAACCTCCAGAACTAGTGGCCACAGGGTGACTCCCATTTCATGAATATTTATGTATTCCACAGACTTAAATTTGTGGTGGTGTTAATATCAATCAAGAACATGGCGAGACCCTTTAAAAAATTGAATTTAAAAAAAATAATGCATAGAAGCTTGATTTTTAAAGGACAAATAGTATTTAAAAAAACAAAACACTATACATCTTAGTTTTGCGTGATATAATATTATGATCAATCACATATGAGAAACTTAAAATTCATCCCAATTTTAGAAAATAGACCCCTGCGTGAAAACTAATGACACAAAATCAAACAGTTGCCAGTTTTCGTGCATTTTTCGTCTGTTTTTCCAAATTTTCCAAATTTTTTACATGTCAAAATTGCTAAATATTTCAAATTAAGTTTTCATTAGACCAGTACTACCAGTGTGTTTAGCCTATTTGAGTGTGTTAGCAGGACCCTACACTCAATTATTATGAACACAAGTTCCTGCAATTAAGATCAATAACAGCCTGGTGAATACATTGTTTTGACTTATTCAAGCAAATTATTGTAATGTTGTAAGCAGCGCGGGAACGCCCCCAGCGCCCCCAGTGTCAAATACTTGAACTACGGACCTCATGGCATCCTTCCCAAACGTGAGAGATGTTTCTCTGAATAAATCCAAGTTTAAAGTCATCTACTGCTGAAATCATATCAATGGTGACGAGGAATAATTGGAATGACCCTCTAGAAAGGTTTTGTGACACCCAAGGCGCTCATTTGCCTCTCCCTTTCTACTAAATGACACTTTTCCCTGGGCGAAATAGAGGGATTTGGGAGATCACCAGAATGTAAACACAGAGCTGCCTGTCCTGATCTCAGAAAGTGAGGAATCTATGCTCATCTACCCACCCGCTGGTGTTTCTGTGGCAGTATACTACCCTATGAACTGTGTATGACTACCCTAAGTGCCACAAGTTATGTCAAGTGTGTGTTTTCAAGGCCCAGTGCTGTGTGTATAGTGACAGTGTGTGACAACCCAGACCAGTACTACCAGTGTGTTTAGCCTATTTGAGTGTGTTAGCAGGACCCTACACTCAACTCTACTCAACTGCTACACTCATTTACCCTACTCTGATGAATAAAAATGGCTTTAGCACTGACAGCATTCCCCATCTTTGACACTATCGACACATCTAATATTGCCCCAAGATGGAGGAAATATGTACAACGGTTTGAGAATAGGGCCCTAGCACTTGATATCACCAACGCTCGACGCAAACTCGCACTACTCCTAGACAACGCAGGTGAGGCAGTGTATGACGACTTCCAGACGCTAACCGTCCCAGCACCCAAAGCGCAGAATCCACGTGACATCTACGTACGCTCACTCAAAGCTCTGAATGAGCTCTACGGACCAAAAGTCCAAGTTGAGTATGAAAGGTTCAACTTCCGCGAGGCAACACAACTTCAGGACGAAAATCTCGACCAGTTTGTGACCCGACTCAAGAAACTCGCCACAACATGTGACTTCGCCGACACCGACTCCAAGTTAAAGTCACAGATCATCCAGAAGTGCAGATCGTTAAAACTCTGAACGAAGGCGCTGTCCAATATGACCGTCACTCTAGATCAACGCGTCAAATAGGGCAAGGCAATGGAAAAAGCGATCAGCAACGCAATGGACATTGAAAAGAAGGAAGTCAACGCTATACAACAAGGCCGTGGAAATTACACTAATCAGCTGTTCAACCCACACTCCAACACTCAACATGGCAACACTCAACGCGGCAACACTCAAAGTGGCGGACAACAAAGCGGTACGTCATGAGGACGTAACTTCACTAACGGAGGATATCATGAATGTGGACGCGGATCCTACACTCCAAAGCACAACTCTACAGCCGAATGCAACCACTGCGGCGGACCCTACCCTCATTACGGAGGACGACCGAAGTGTCCAGCCTACAATGCCAAGTGTCAACAGTGCGGTACAGTAGGGCATTACGCTAAGAAATGCCGAGGTGGAGCTCCCCGACCGCGACTCAAGAACCGTGACCATGGCCATAGCGGTGGCTACCAGGGTCAAGGACGTCGCAACGTAAATAATGTGGAGCAGGATGAACAGTATGACGCAGACCCTCAACCGGCATCGCGGACTCAGGCCCAACCACATCATGATAACGTCTATAGCGTCTAGAATTACTAAGCGCAAGAGGACAAATTATCTCTTCTCGATACATGAAGAACGTAAAACTGTCCCACTCTACTCAGTAAAGTCAACACACACGCCAAAACCCATGTTCATGGTCGAACTTAACGGCAACCCAGTAGCGATGTTAGGAGACACAGGCGCCCCAGTAAATATTACTTCAACCAGCCGACACAACCCTGTACCCATACGGCAAGGATCGGCTGCCTATACCCCTGGTAGGCATGTTCCACGCAACGCTGACAAGCAAGTACGCTCAAGATATCGCGAACGTCTGAGTGACCAAGGGCGATTAATGCGCGCTCCTATCACGTTCTACTGCCGAAACCCTGAACCTGATAAAGATCAACCGTTACGCAGTAATATCTGAGATCAGCACTGCCAGTCCTACACCCAGCCAGACTTGTCAGGAATTCTGCGACATCATCACTGTAATTGGGAAACTCGAAGGCTTGCAACTTCAACTCCGTACCAACAAAGACATCGAACCTACTGCACAGCCACATCGGAGAGAGCCATTCCATCTAAGAAGTAAGATCGAGGCCGTACTTGAAAAGTTAGAAACTTCGGACATCATTGAAGACGCAGTCGGATCAACACCGTGGGTGTCCAACATCGTCGCACCTCCGAAACCCAAAGATCCTGAGAACGTCAGAATCTGTGTCGATATGCGGATCGCAAACAAGGCGATAGAACGCGAACACCACCCTATGTCCACAGTAGAGGAAATTATCCACGATTTAAACGTTCAGTAAATTAGACCTGACCAGTGGATATCACCAGATCGAACTCCAACCCGACTTGCGTTATATTACAACATTCTCAACTCACACAAGGCTTAAACACTATAAGAGACTGAACTTTGGGATATGCTCCGCAGCCGAGGTATTCAAATACTGTATCCAGACAGCCCTCGCCGGACTATCGGGAGTGAGAAACTTCAACGACGACATCATAGTCTATGGCAGAACACAAGAAGAACACAACGCGAACCTCTACGAAAAGAAGTGTGAGTTCGGCAAATCCAGCCTAGAGTTCTATGGGTACAAGTTCTCTGACAAAGGCATGGAAATCGACCCAAAGAAAGCAGAGAAGATCAACGCTATCCAGCCCCTGACGAATCCAGGAGAGCTACGAAGTCTCCTCGGGATGGCCAACTACTGCATGAAATTTATCCCAGACTACGCGACACTCACCAAACCACTGCGCAGACTCACCCACCAATCACAGGAGTGGATCTGGACGAAAGAGCAGGATGATGCGCTCTCCACTCTCAAAGAACGACTCATCGACTCTCCCGCACTAGCCTACTTCGACCCAAATAAGTTAACTACGATCTATGTCGACACGAGCCCAGTAGGACTAGGTGTGATACTCACCCAGAAGCATCCTGACGGACAGAAGGTCATCACCTACACAAGTAAAGTGCTGTCGTCAGTCAAGCAACACTACAGTCAGACACTTTCACATCTTCGGTGCACCAGTCTACGTGGTAACTGACCACAAACCACTGCTCGGAATCTACGGAAAAGCATCATCGCGAACATCTGCCCGGCTAGAAAGACAGTGTCTATGCCTCATACCCTACGACATGACCCTGACGTACGAGCCTGGAAGCAGAAATCCAGCAGACTACATGTCGAGACACCCGAGCCACAACACTGAAGAAGACTGTCGTGCGACCAAAGTAGTGGAAGACTTTGTAAACTTTGTAACAGCAGAGGCCAAACCACCGTCATAGAACTCAAAGATCTTGTCTCTCAGTCAGAAATCGCCGAAACACTGAAGACCGTGAGAGCAGCGCTGACAGACGACAACTGGCCTAAGACGAATACAGACCCCGATTTAAAGGCGTACCACAACATCAAAGACGAGCTGACCATCACCGAAAGTGGTATCGGACTAAGGTCTCATAGGATATGCATCCCGAAAAATCTTCAGAAGGAAGTAGTGAACCTAGCACACCGAGGTCACCAAGGGATGACCAGGATGAAACAACTTCTATGCGAGAAGGTCGGGTTCCCAGGTATTGACTGTATGGCAGAGGACAAAGTTAAGAACTATTTCCCGTGTCAAGCCGTAACACCACAAAATCAACGCGAACCGATTCAAGTCACCCTGACGAGCCATCCGTGGGATCGAGTCAGTTGCGATTTTGCCGACATAGGTAACGGTGACTATATCATGATTATCATTGATGACTTCACACCGTACCCAGAAGTCGTACCACTCAAAGCGCTATCCGCGAGTAAAGTTATTCAAGGAATGGACGCGATATTCAGCAGATTCGGAAATCCCACCATCCTGAAAACTGATAACGGACCACCCTTCAACAGTCGCGAGTTCAATGAGTACATCAAGGAAAATGGTATCAAGCACCACCGTGTAACACCCTTATGGTCCGAGGCCAACGGTGAAGTAGAACTCTTCGTGCGTACCATCAAAAAGGCTATCAACGCGGCCAAAGTCGAAGGACAAAATTGGGAGGAGATCAACACCTTCCTGAAACACTACTGAGCAACACCACACGCGTCAACTAAAACCCCACCAGCGAAAGGTATGTTTGGCAGAAATATCAAAACCTGTCTGCCGGAAAGGAACTGTGATGTAGTGACGCAACTCGAAAAGGAAATGATGAACAACGACCAACGCTCAAAGGAAAAAATGAAATCGTACTCGGACAATAGACGCCACACCAAAGAGACTGACATTAAAGTAGGAGATAAGGTGTTAGTGGCAAAACCAACAGGATTCAAGAAGATGTACGATCCAACGCCATATACTGTTACAACGAAAAGTGGATCGCAAATCACCACCGAGCGAGAGGGACATCATGTTACGAGAAACTCTTCGTTCTTTAAGAGGATCCCTGACGACCGTGTTCCGCGTAACACCAATGATAAATATGACTCAGACTACCTCGAGTATGACGATCTCGTGCTAAACCCGGCACCTGCCCCCCAAAGCAATCAGGGAGCAGTGCAAGTTGTTCCGCCAGTAGCAGATCCCCCTGTGCCCATACCACAGAACAATCTCTCAGGTCCAGTCGCGGAGAGACCTGTCCGAAACAGAAGACCACCCGGACACCAGGATTGTGTAGTTAAAAGCAAATATGCACCACTTAAAGATCTGAATAATGCATAAGAAAATTTGCAAGTAAGGTTTGACATTAAGGTCATTTATCTAAGAAAGTTTCATTAAGTAAGACACTACTTACCTTATATCATGTTCTATTTCATATATCTCAAGTAGTGAACTAAAGACTGAGAATATTCAAGGACTATGAAACGAAGACCAAAAGACTCACCAGAAAAGACTTCGATAGAAATATAAGATAAATATATATTTTATTGACTCAGTAAAATTCTCAGAGTAAGATCAATAAGATCATATATTTTTACAGGCTCACAAAGTAAGTTCAGAGTAGAACATAAGAGATATTTCAAGATGCTATTATTGTGTAACGCTAAGATAAAACCTCCAACCACACTATCTTGAATAATTCTAAACATAACTTTAATATCAAGGTTGGAAGAAATGTAATGCCGTAAGCATCAAGGGAACGCCCCCAGCGCCACCAGTGTCAAATACTTGAACTACGGACCTCATGGCATCCTTCCCGATCGTGAGAGATGTTTCTCTGAATAAATCCAAGTTTAAAGTCATCTACTGCTCAAATCACTTCAATTATTATTTTTTTCACTCATAGAAAAGGGCAAATAATGTGTATTCTCTACTTATTTCACATAGTCTGATCCATCAGATTTTTCCTTGCACGATAGCATTATTTATGAAGCATGAAGAACTCAACTACTATTTTTTAGGCAGGATATCAATAGATAACGTTTTTCTGATGATCCACATATGATATTTTCTACCTACTTAATATTTTACTTATTCTATACTTAAAATATGGCCTAATGTGCGAAAACTGGCTACAGAGTGCGCGAAAATAGGCTACACAACATATAAAAGTAATGTACCAAGTTATTACAAAAATATTTCCTGTTGTCAATATTTATTTTTATAAATATGATTTAAGGTATTTTCCATGTAATATAAACGCAAAAATATATAATAGAATCATTTTCTCTTTAAATATTTCATCATTATTCAATTTCCCATCTTAATGCGCGAAAAATGGCAACTCTACTCTATCCATCATATGCATGTGTAGGAAAGACGCTTCCATGCGTGTTGCCAGAAGCAATCATGTAATACATAACGGGAGCATATCTTCAACTTCTAAACACTGGCATTAACATTTTATTGATGTTTTTAATGGGAATAGATGTACAGATTGTTTTTTTTCTTAGCAAGGATATGTGATAACATTATTCCTGAAAATGCTATTCACTCCCTTGATGAATTTTGTTTCAAAGTGACTAAAGGGAAAGTGTTTCTCTTAGCTCTGAAACTGTAACTTAAAAACAGCCAACTGCTTTCATAAAGATTTATCTTTAGGAAGTATTAAATGGGTTTAACAGAATCAAGTCAGTGAGGAGTCTATACAAAGTCAGCCATTTTGGATTTTGGGGTCAAAATGGCATCAGAATTTACAGATTTCAAAGTGCTTGGCTGATGTAGGTGATCATGAATCATATCATTACATTCTTGTTTCAGAGATACAGCTTGATTGTCTTGTTATGTTATTGATTTTACAGACATGGGTTGATCCATTTTTAACCTGGAACTCAAGCCAGTATTCAGGCCAAGATTTGATCACTGTAGACTCCAGTAAACACTGGTCGCCAGCCGTAGGCATCTTTAACAGGTAAATGAAGCACCCTTAACAGGCAAACTGGGCACCTATAAAAGGAGACAGTGTGCCCAGCCAAGCAATGACGTAATGGTGACATTTTGCAATGTTCTAATAATGATTCTGCATGTCTCCTAGAACTTGGCATATTTAAAGGAAATTCTGCTGTTTTCCATATGCTTAAAAATCAAAGCCCTCCTTTTAAAAAATGTTCATAAAAGTGTTCAGAGTCAAGATGAGACATCAAGGCACTCATTTGGTTTCAAAAACAAAAAAGGTCGAAAATTTACAATTTTCTATGAATTACGCTATTGTTGTAAAAAGATACGCCCCCTATGTACAAATGTGTATACATGTTTTGGAAGATGGTCGTTAGAAGAGATATAAAGCTAGAGGAATAGATAGGTGACTGTATGCACAGGAACGCGATGGGAGATCAGACGCTGAGTTTGAATTGTATCATGTATAAAAAAGTTGAGTAAAAAAAATGTTTTTACCAAGTTAATTTGGTGATCCCTGATGCTTTCAGCTGTGAACATTGTGACTTTTAGATTAATATTTTCATGTTGAAAATGAATAAAACTTTTTCTTATTCTCCACAACCATGCAAGTATCTTTCCATTGCCCATATCTAAACCCTATTATTATCACTTCAGATTGATAGTGAGATCTTTTTTTTCACAAAGAAACCTTTTTTTTTTAGATAATATCCTTTGGCTATTGTGACAATAATTGTAGAAGAGTTTCCCAATTATCTATATTATTTTTATATTTTTGAGACTTCATTCTTTATGTTTGAGAAACATTTGAGCTGCCAATCGATATTGGGCCATTGCCTTTAAGGATAACAATTTGAATCAAATGTGCTAGTAGTAAAGTGAAGTTTTATGTCATTCTCTGTCCATCAAGATTACAATCCAGATCTTTAAGAAGTTTAGGTCATATGCCATTGATTATAGCAGCTTCAGCTAGCTTCCTCAACCAATCTTAAACTCTCTCATATTTACTCTGAATCCCTCTGATTTTCGATGAACCTCTTTAGATCTTACAATAGCCCATTTAGACCTTATTTTTCACATGCAATTTTGATACCCTCAAGCAATATAACTTCCCTGTCACAAACATCTGCAACGTAAAAGCAGTTTATCTAAAACATGAGTTATAATCCCTTTGTTTTCAGCATAACCAAGTTTTACGATCCCAACTATGAAAAAGGAATAAAAAGTCAACTCTTCAACAATGGACGAATATGGAAAACTACAGTTGGAGAGTACAAGGTCACATGCACCTTGTCCGTCCGCAACTTCCCTTTTGACAAGCACAAGTGCCATTTGAGATTGATGAGCTTGTCCATGAAGTCTGCCATTCTCAAACTCTTCCATATGGTAAAAACTAATCATCAACTGTAAAAGAATTGTAGGTTAAAGGAATATCATAGGGGGTTGGCAAACTAGCATCACCTGGTGAAAAGTATTTACATGTCAAACTCCATCTATTTATTATTTAGCAACCGTAGAACTCAGTTATGCATTGAAACTAAGGTTCATCTAAGAGAATCCATAACTTTAACCAAGGATTTTAGGGATACTAGAAGTGGTATAGTGGTGCCACCCAGTGAGAAATTGCATTAGTTTATGAAGGATTACAAATTCATCATGTCTCCCTGTGAAAAACTTTCTTTTCCATTTAACCATTTTGGAGTCAGCTCCTGATGACACTTGGTAGCAGGGGGAAGTTCTTTCTCCTAGTAAATCTACATTATTGTTTGTACTTTCTTTCCAAAGGATCCTGATTTGGCGATTGTACTTGAAGTCTACAACAAAAATGGACAGTGGGAACTGACAAATACTTCAATTACCAGAACCCTCTTCAGTCCACAATTTGCAAGGGGTACTGCTTTTGATGCTCTTGATTTCAACTTCTACTTGAGCAGGAAGAACACCTATATCATGTTAAATATCATTGTACCACTTATAATTGTGAGCATCTGATGTTTGAGTAGTCTGAGATTTCCACGTATTGCAAGTGTGTAAATGTATCCAGTTGAGCCTCATTTATAACTGAAAGTAACCTGCATCTGAATTATGATGAATATAATGACATACATAATTGCAACCCAATGAAAACTTGCCATATTGCACTATGTGTCAGCTGGCTGGCGTTGGGGTAGTTTTACGAATGCCAGTACCCAACGCGACCCAACGCAACCCAGCGTGTAGTGTAATAATTATAAAAAAAAGTTTCTGCAGGCAATCTCGTTGGGTTGCATTGATCCAACGCCACTCCAAAACGGGTAGTATAATATACTTCACGTTGGGTCATGTTAGGACATAACGCATAATGTAATTTGGCTTTAATACATACTCAACACTAAATAGTTGCATTGGGCAACGTTACCCAATGTAATTGCAATATTCAATTTTTCCTTTCTCATGAGTGGTTCAAAGAATTAAATGGTTTGCACATGTATACACAATGACAGTTTGCAAAATGAAAAATATCTCCTGTTGACTTCATTTCAGATCATCTCTCTGGTGCCAGTGCTGTTCTTGATCCCGGTTGATGCAGGAGAGAAGTTGGGTCTGGGAGTGACTATCCTGCTGGCCCTCTTTGTGTTTCTCCTGACCCTGGGTGACATTACACCAACCACGTCTGAAAACATTCCATTGATGAGTTAGTCATTTATAATTTGTTGTTTTTGAAACGATAGAAAATCAAAAACAGATCTAGGGAAAGCATGGAGACACAAAACCCTCCTTTTTTATATCCTCTTTAAATAACTGCAGCTGAAACCATGCCTTACATATCTAAGTTCTTTAATTTTGGAAAATTTTAAGAAATTGTTTTGCAAATAGTGGAATTTCCCGTATTTTAGGCTAAAAATGATTTTGGTCTCCCAACACTGTGTTGATTAACTGTGTTCCATTGCTTGATGAGAATTGGATAAATCATCACATGGGAATAACATTTATGTTTTTTGAATTATAATTATATGATCCCTCTAAAGCAGTTTGGCATGATCTAAACTGTTGTAGTAAAAGTTAAGAAATGTTAATGTAAAAAGGATATATCTATCCTATTATCCATTCTAAATGGTGTTGAACAGCATTGTGTAGCTTTAATAGATTCCATCTCATCTTAGCTAAAATAGTTTGCTTTACCCAAAAGCAGTTCAGCTACAACCATTTGAGGATTCCTTACCATATGGGGGTCACTTACAACAACATTCTAGCATACATTATTGAACCATTGAAGTATCTTAAAGATTCTCTACACTCTCCTTGTTATAAAAGATCTATGAAACAGGCAACTGACTTCTCTTTCAATTTTTTTATAGCTGAATTCATCACTTTCCAAATGGTTGTAACCTGCTTGGCCATCTTGTGTTCTGTCTTTGTTCTACGGATGCATCACAGCACTTCTAGGAAGCGACCAAAAGCTGTTGTAAGAAAGGTCTTTTTTGGAATTTTTGCGAAGATGATGTGTCTTAATGTTCCACAAAAAGAGGTAAGATACAGAAATACTTCAGAATACCTGTTAAGTCTTAATAACATTACAATCCGTTGAAAGGAAAAAAAACTCTACCATACACATTCCTATTGACTCTGTCATACCAACAATACTGAGATACTCTACACCCTCTTTGAAGCTTAGTATGCACAGCAATCATTGAAAATCATAAGTATAAGGAGTGTGCAATATATTTTGCCAGATTTGATTATTCATTACCAATATGGTGTTCAGCTCATTTTGGAACATGTGAAGTCTTTACAGTCTGAACATCATAGACACACGCACACACAAAATCTAAAACATATGATACTTTTCAGGAAACCAATACTGTCAATACTACTTGGGCTACTAAAGTTCCAAGCCCTGCAGACAGTTTGATCAATCTACAGGCTAAGGCTATGGCTGATGACGAGTTTACCAGCATAAGTGCTGGTAATTTAAGGCTACTTCAATACATGGACCTTACGGTGAAGAAAATGAAAGGTAAGTGTGTGTATATTTATTGTGTATTACAACGAAGCCTTTACTTCTCTATGCGTTTTTTCCCTTCTTGTTAGGAAGGGGTTTACATAATATTAATATTCCTTGGTGCTTTTCACCAAGATTATTTGCATTTTGGAACACAAGCTTTTTGCAATCCAAATGATTTACATAGGTACATTATTAAAAATTGTCATCTTCAATTCTAATTTGATTTGTCCAACCCACATTCTAAAGCAGCATTCACACTGATATCAGATTATTTAATATATCTTTTTATGAATAGAGTCCTTCATAGTCCCATTGAGCATCTTCTATTATGTTACTCAGAATAGGAAGTACTTTTATAGGACACTGCTGCTCAGCTATAGGGTGTTTCCTTATTTCAGAATAGGTTTTATTCACACTAAAAACCATTTTGGGTGATACCAGTTGAACTTCATCAGAAGTGTTATTTCCATCTCAGCGCCCTGAGCTTTTAATTGTTTATTTACTTTGGTTGAATAAGAACATAAATTCAGCACACACCGCATAAGTATTAGGACAACACAAATAGAAGTAAGTTCACAACTTACCAAAGGCTGAAGGCAGGTAACGGTTTTGTGACTCATGCACAAAAGAAAACAGATTCCTATTTAGATTGAATAGAGTAGGGAATGACCCTTGGAACACTGGTCTTTCTTTCAACAAACATAAAGTAATTGCCATGGTAAAGTATATAATCACAAAAACCCAAATTATGTTCGCATATTTTGAATGATAACACTGTGTCTTTTATTAGTAGTGACAGTGTAACATAATTTCCAAGGGTTGGTCCTAGTTTTTGTATTAAAGGGCCTCCCCTTCAACTGATTTTTGTAGCCTCTGTATTGCATACCACAGCGAGATAGACTGGTCAATCTCCTAATAGAGACGTATGGAATTAACCTTTAATTACAGTTACATGTTTCTTTCTCTGCCAGATGATGAGGAGGCAAATGAGATCTCAGAGGAGTGGAAGAACCTTGGTG